>ML287868.1:0-80221 GCA_005239495.1 Nicotiana undulata
GGTTACTATATTTGACAACGATCGCTTACATTCTTTTAAGGTGTAAATTGAGCGTATCAGGAAACTAGACACAAAGTTCTACAACTTTTGATTTTTAATGATCTCAAAATTCCTTGTAGATCAAACGATATAGGCTTCTGAGGGCGGACCAATCTGCAGGTCTGCCCTGGAGCGCCTCAGCGCCCCAAATTGCGCCCTCAGCGGAATTCCATCACCCTCAATGGAATTTCCTTCGGTGAAAATTATGCACCAGAACCGTGCCTGAGTTCCGGTAATGTCCGGACTCGCTCAAAACTCACTCGGAACACACTCGACGCCTCCGAAACCGCAACCAAATGTGCCATCAAGTCCTAAAATATCATACCCACTAAATCGAACTCTCGAATCACATCAAACAGTACCAAAAATATGAATCGCATACCAATTCAAGCTTAATGGACTTGAAACCTCAAAATTTCACAACCGATGTCAAAACCTATCAAAGCTCATCCGAATGACCTCACATTTTGCACACACGTCACAAATGGCATGACGAACCTACTCCAACTCTCAAAATTCCATTCCGACTATGATATATGATTTTCCACTGCCGACTGGATATTGCCAATAATCTGATTTCGCCAATTCAAGCCTAATTCTAACACGGACCTCCGAAACATTGCGAACACGCTCCTAAGTCCCAAATCACCTAACGAAGCTATCCAAACCATGCACGCAGGTTGATATACACAATGTGAGGCTGTTCAAGATCATATGCCACCGAACGAAGCTTAAATTCTCAAAACGGTTGGCCGGGTCGTTACAGATTTGGTGCTTGCGAGCACCATTTGTATGTCTTCTTGGCTTTGCCACCTAATTAAAAGGGATTATGAGTCATTTGTTTGTTTTAGTTTCTTGCTTCCATGTGGGGTGGGGTAGGGAAAGTTTAATCTTTATCCACGTATTAGGTAATTAGGTAATGTCTCGCTACCCGGTAATTAACCAATTACTCGCATAATTAAGAATTGTTTCAAATTACTTAAAATTCTACTTAATTTTTAATACACTTTATACATCACACTATCATGGTCATATGGTACCACATAAAATAAATACATACACTACTATTTTTATTAAAACACCCATGTAAAAATACATATATTTTCTCGACTTATAATTTTCCTAATCTCATATAAAGAGTGCAAATTTTCGTACGCTTAATTCCTAAAAAGGTAAAAACATAACCTTCTTTTCTTGTGAAAAGATAATTTCTATCTTTACAATAAAGAAAATCTCATAAACTTTCTTATATCATGTGTATAATTTAAAGCATTTTCAAAAGTAGTAATATTACTAACTATACAAAATCATACTTTTTAAATATTTTTCTACGATAAATGTTCCACTCAAAATAAATACCATATCAATCACATACATTTGTGTTATATGTATAATGGGAATACAATAGTGAGTTTTATCATAATATTAATTAGATTGATGAAATAATTTTAAAAAATAATGTATTTTGTACGATGTATTAGGAATACATTGATGTGATAATAATTAATAATATGTTGATAGTATAATAATAAGAAGTGTTGTACAGTTAGGTTTGTAATTATGTAACAGTTTTGACAGTTTGTAGAGAATTAACTTGTAGTCTACAAGAACTTATGTAAGAGATGAACGTGACACATTAAAGTAATTAAAACATTGTGATAATAGTAATATTTGTTAAATAAATTTTATGCATGTAGATGATGTGAAATGATTAGTAACTGGATGTTGTAATGTTATGTGATGGAAAAGATGTTGAATGACAATTGATGTAAAAAATGATCTTAATATGTATCAAGTAATAATGTGATTATGATGAGAGAAAAGTTATTTTATTACGGTGGTTATGGGGTAACGTAGTATTAATGATAATTGTAGTGGCATAATAAAGTATTAATAAATGTACTTATGATGATAACCTCGTAGGGGCGTTGAGAATTGTTTTTGCTTTTATTGCTAAAAACTTTTTCAAAAGTATTCAAAGGTTGTAGTTGAGATTGTATTGTGGAAAGGCGGTTCAGATTGTATTGTAGATGACTGGGCATGTTCATTAGTAACAGAGTGATTAACATATTAAAGGATTATAGAAAAACAAGTATCTAACGGTATGAATGTTGTTAAACTTACGAAGTCTTATAATAACATAGTCACAAATCCTCTATAATTTTGTGAATGGTCGTAATCCCTTTTGAGCTCATATGGATTACTACGACTTATCCTAATATTAAAGTACATGATGTAACATCCTTCCCCCCTTTAGAACATTCGTCCTCGAATGTTAACTCTTAGAGATTTACAAAATTTTCACTATGGTCTCCTATGTAGCTTAAACTAAAACCTAAACTATATCTGAAGTCTCGAATATTCACAACCTTTTGTACTTGAGTATCTCGTATCTTCTTCACCTTTTCTGTTTCTCTCATAACCTCTCTTCAACATAGGTGAAAATTACGCCTTAAATCTCTACTGTAGTACATGCACCTCTGGTGCATACAAAATCTGGCGAAAGCTTCATACTGCCTTCTTATGACTCAGCTCTATGGCGCGATCTGGAAACAAAAGAAGGGAAACATTTCCTAAATTCCTTATAGCCTCTCAATTATAAATGTGGCGCACAACGCACCCATAATTGAGGCTCTACTAGGCACGACTTTGTAGACTCCCTGGTACATGACCAACTATGATACAACTTTGTCACGCCCTGAACCTGGGGAGGCATGGCTGGCACCCGGTGCGGTGCTGGCCCGAGCGAACCACGTTGTAACTCATGATCGTTCGACCAAAACTAGAACATACATAGGTCGAGTTAGTTGGACTTATTCCTTTTGTAACTATGATGGGCTAACATGGCCACGACTCATAATGCATAACTATATGTGGGCAACACTGTATTAATAAACTATCGTTCTTAAAACATGAATACATACGGGTCGGCAAGTCCGCTAACATACTGTACAGAATGAACCTTTGTCTATAAAACCTCTAAGATTATTTGATATAAAATGGGACGGGTACCTGTCACGGCCCAATTTACCCTCTGAAAGGTATCGTGACGGCACCTAGTCTCTACGACTAGGTAAGCCTAATTTTTCCGGAAAAAACTTAATTAAAAACACAATAAATAAAGAAAATAAGGACATAATCCGAATAACATAACGATGCCACTCGGCATGTACAAAATATCCATCCCAATTACCCGGAATTTCACAAATAGTCACAATCTTCTAATAACTACGATAGCTCTAAACAAGTCTGGAAAGTACATAACAAGACAATAAACGATAGAATAAAAGGGGACTATGAGGATTTTGCGGACGCGGAAGAAATACCTTGTATCTCCTAGAATCAGTAGCAAATACTATCCACGAGGCTGATATCTCATACATGGATCTGCACAAGAAAACATGTGCAGGAAAGGGCATGAGTACACCACATTTGATACCCAGTAAGTGCAAAGCCTAACCCCGGTCAAGTAGTGACGAGGTCAGGTTAAAGCCTTACCGGAATCAATATAAATAATTTAAAACAATAAAATAGATAAGTAAATTCTACAGTGAACAATTAAAGAAAATGTTCTAAAAACTTAAGAGTAAAGGGAGCCCTCGGCTCAGAACAAGGTACACACAAGGTGGAATTCTCCCGGGATACTGTCCCGTAGTTCCAGATGATTATGCTGTACATTGAGATCTCCCGAAATATGTTCGTAGTCCCAAAATAAATATGCAGTACAAGGGGATCCCCTGGAATACGTCTGTATTCCAAAAATAAATATGCAGTGCTGGGGGATCTCCCAGAATACGTATGTAGTCCCAATTTAAATAAGCGATGCAAGATAAATGACATGTATATCATCACTTTATACAGTTCATCTAATCACATGTAAGAAAAAGTAGTAATCTAACTAAGCATGACACACAGAGTATCAAGTAGACAATTAGACACGTAAGCATGCTTTTCTAATCTTAGCTAAACAATTTAACACATTAATGCAAATTAATAAGAGAAGGAACAATTTATGATATACGGAGGAAAAATGGGATTTTAGCAATAACGGTTCGTGTACGTACTCGTCACCTCACGTACACGGCGCCCACACAATAAATATCATCAAACATTGTATACGGCTAAAATCGGAGAGACCGATTTTATGGTTGTTATGGCTTTCCACAATCCGCCTTCAGAAGGCTCGAGGTACAGCTCAAGGATTCGATCCCGAGGGTTCCCTATGCTCTACCTCGGGGCAACGCAAATCAGCAGCGGTCGTGGACAAGCGGGAAACTCCCGAACGGCACGTGTTTAAAGTTGACCAGTCTGCAAGAATAGTACAAGTACGTACCGTGGCATTAAATAATTGTACCAGTTGCGTATCTTTGTAATAAATGCTTATGTACTATGTTGGGATTCCCCCCTCCTATATAAAGGGGACCCATATTATTTTTTTCACACATGATATTGAAGACAAGGAACAAGAACATTCTCTACTCTATAACTCAAACATCCTCTATTGTCTCTTCATTGATTTATTACTTACATTTATTGTATTTCGTTGATCGTTCTTCATTTATTAATCATCATTGATCATAAATAGCCGCCTTCGAGTCTCTTAGAACTGTTATAGCTTCATCGATCCTTCATTGTTAAGCTTCGAGCCATGACCTCAAGGACCAATCTCGGCCGACTCGAACCCCCCAACTCCAGGCAGTCTGGTTTGCTTGCTTCAATCTTTTATCACTCTTATCTCATTTCTTCAACTCACACTTAGAATCTATTGCCTAAACAATTAGTACTAAAATAAATCACGTATTTTTAGAACTACAAATTAATTGTAGTAACCATTTTCAAGGTAAACAGTTTGGCGCCCGCCGTGGGGCTAAATATTATAGTAATTGTGTTAGTGTTGGTTCACTAAAAAACGTAAGTTATTCTTCACACTTTTTCTTGTCAAAGAATCTTTGGTTTCAGGTCAAAATGTCTAACTCAGTAAATGCACACAAAAACAATGGTGCTAAGGATCATGGAGAGAATGGTGTAGCTGTTTCAAGCGCCGGTGTACCACCGCGGAACCTTGAGGACGCACCAGACCCAATCCCAGTGGATGTGGGCTCACGCAACGCCCAACATGTCGATATTAGCTTCTGCACCGAAGGGGATATACGCCGGGAAAAAGAACAAGAGGTTCAGAAGACTCCAGCTCGGGAGAAAAGAGAGGTTAGCCTTCATGTTATTTTTGAAATGTTGCAAGCACAGCAGTTGGCGATTTCTCAGTTGCAAAGCCATCAAAAACTCTGAGTACAACAGCACCGGAAACGGCTCCTCGAGTCGAACAAGCACCGTAGAGGTCGAGCAACAACGGGTCAGTAGCCAACCCTGCTATTATGAAAATGCTCGAAGACCTCACAAAGAGAATTGAATCAGGCAAAAAGAAAATAGAAGCCAACGACAAAAAGGTGGAGACCTACAACACAAGGGTCGACCAGATCCCAGGCGCACCTCCTATTCTGAAAGGTGTAGATTCAAAGAAGTTCATGCAAAGACCGTTCCCATCAAGTGCGGCTCTGAATCCTATCTCGAAGAAATTCATAATGCCCGATCTCCCTAAATAAAACAGTACCTTGGACCCTAAAGAGCACATCACTGCCTACACTTGCGCCGTAAAATGAAATGACTTGAAGGAGAATGAGATTGTGTATGTACTGTTAAAAATGTTCGGAAAATGTTATCGAAGGGGGCCATGATGTAGTATCACAACCTAACCCCGAATTTGACACACTCGTTTTCCATGCTGGCAGACTCTTTCATAAAGGCACATGTTGGTTCCATCAAGGTTGCAACCAGGAAGTCTGACGTCCTCAAAATCAAACAGAGAGAAAGTGAGATGCTGCGGGAATTTGTATCTCGCTTTCAAATAGAGCGAATAGAGTTACCACCGTTCTCTGATGACTGGGCACTACACGCCTTCACCCAAGGCTTGAATTAACGGAGCTCGATAGCTTCGAAATAGCTGAAGCAGAACTTTGTTGAAGATCCCATCGTCACCTGAGTCCACAACCAATACCAGTGAAAGATTAGGACCGAAGACGACTAATTAGGAGCCCCCTCGGGCTCGGTATATCCTAGAAGGCTCCTGGTAAAGGAACCATGTCAAAACAAGCAAAGGTACCAACCGTACACTAAAGATCGAAGAGACGCCCAAAGGCGCAACATACCTTGGAACGACTGATCGAGGTCAGAATCCTCGGGTATTCGTGAGCCGAGTCGGTTTCAACAAACACACAAGACCGGTAGAGGCACCTCGGCTATCAGAGTACAACTTCAATGTTGATGTTTCGAACATCGTGTCGACCATGGGTAAAATCAAAGACAGCAGGTGGCCAAAGCCCGTATTATTAGATCTATCACAAAGGAACCATAACATGGTGTGTGAATTCCATGGAACACACGATCATAGGACCGAAGATTGCAGACAGCTCCGGGAGGAAGTATCCCGACCAATCAACAAAGGGCATCTCCGAGAGTTCCTCAGCGACCGAGCTAAAAATCAATTTCTAGAAAGAGAAGCGAATAGAAAAAATGAAACAGGAGATCCACAACATGTCATCCACATGATCATGGGAGGAATCGACACCCCGCAGGAACCCATCGTCAGATGAATAAAAATATCCATCACCAGGGAAAAGCGAACCCAAGGGTACATATCCTAGGACACTCTCACATTCATCGACGAGGACATGGAGACCCTGTCCCAGCCTCATATACGGGGGAGCAACATGCAGCAAAAGAGATGTTCGCGGTACACGATGTGGCACCAACATCGACGCCTTCAACATCGAAGGAACCAAAGGATAAGAAAATAGCCAAGTAGCAGTCACAAGCTACACCCTCGGCTACACCCGAGTTAATAAGCAAAGGATTGTACCGTGTCCTCAGAACAAAGCAGTTGAAGCACATCGAGGCTCGATCGCCATCTCTGCAAAGGTAAAACCATCTTCCTTTTATTTACATTTACACTGACCTATGTGCTGGTGTCCTATTGGAAAAATAAAAGAACCTTCCAGCTCGAAGATCTTAGGGTTTAAAGCATGCGTCGCACTCCTTTTCCCTTATCTCGAAGTTTATCCTAAATGGGTTTACCAACAAACTTTTTAACAAGGAGACATATATATGCTACCTAAGGAGGACTCAACAAGTATTCCAGGCTTCTCTTCAATCAACCTCGAATACTGGGGGGCATCCCCCCCAGAGGTCACCTCCTCGGAGAAATCGAAGTAAGCCAAAGAGGGTCTCGATAGAAAAATGATATATCGGGCCAGATGGTCAAATGAATCGTATCCGCATAAAATAATCGAACCCTCGACGGTGAAAATATGTATGCTTGTACCAAGTAATCAAAGGAGTATCTTTTACCATCAAAACACTATGCAGCCTAAAGAAGTTGTTATTATCATAGAAAACGGCTTCAGAGCCAAAGACCTTCGATGTCTCGGGAACTATCGCCGACTGTCACCCCATCAAGGCTATCAAAGATCGAGGCCATAAGACCCCAAGTGGGCAACCTCGAGCCCGAAGCCCTCTAGGTGGGGACTTCAAATCTGCAAGTCCTACGGGCATGATCAAATCTGTAAGTCCTACAGGCATGATAAAACATGTAAGACCTCAAGTAAGGCATGTCCAAATTATATGACCTTGCAAAAGGCACAATCCCGATTTTAAAGCCAAGTCTATATATTCAAACTTGTAATACCCCTAAAAAGGCATACCCTCGATATAGACGTCGAGGCTACCTCACTCTGGGACTAAATGACTATGGTCAAAAGGCTACGGCCAAACTTAATGACTACGATCATAAGGCTATGGCCA
Source organism: Nicotiana undulata (assembly GCA_005239495.1). Taxonomy (NCBI): domain Eukaryota; kingdom Viridiplantae; phylum Streptophyta; class Magnoliopsida; order Solanales; family Solanaceae; genus Nicotiana; species Nicotiana undulata. The sequence continues at coordinate 7,894 of ML287868.1, forward strand.
AACATAATGACTGCGGTCAAAAGGCTACGGCCAAAGTAACACGACTCGGGGTTGCCCAACCGTCGCCATAAAATCAAATCCTTCAAAATTACTTCTGAAAGAACCGATTAAATCAGGCTACCCTCGAATTAAGCAAAAGAGCTTCGACTATATCAGCTCCCAATAATAAAAGGCTTCGAAAATTCAGCCTCAAGGAAAAGCCTTCTGATGTGCTCATTTGTCGTCACATAACGACTCGCAATCGAGGTTCCTATCAAGCCGTCGAAGAGTTAGAGGAACACAAATTTTCAAAAGTCTTTAATGAGGGAAAATATAGTCACACTAAAGGTCATACCGACCCAACGCGTAAGAGCCTATGGGCCAAACTAAAAATGCCTAAGGGCAAACACATATGGGCCCACGGGCCAGCTTAAAGATCCTCAGGGCTAATTCAAAAACCTAATGGCCGATGAGCTCGAGTCGAAACCCGACTCGAGGACTAAGCCCTAAATGGTTAACTAAAAAGCACCTAAGGGCCAATACATAAAAGCTTGAGGGACAATCTAAAAACGCCTAAGGTCGAAGGCATGAGAGCCTACGGGCCAGCCCAACAAGCCTCAGGCCAATCTGCAAACCTAAGGGTTTTCTCACCCCCGAACTCCAATTCGGCAGGCCAGCAATCGACAATTGAAATTCAAGACAAAAAGAGAATAGATACAAGCAAATTGAAAGAATCAGAAGATTCTTCATATATACATGCATTACAAACATACATTCACAATACTCCCACATAGAGACTCGTGCAAAGAAGAAAAAAGGAAAACCTAGCCTATTCTCGAGACCATCTCTCTTGAGGGCCCTCAAATATCAGCATCGACACCAGGAGAAAGGAAAAACTTGGCGTCGATCTCATCTTCCTTAGCCTGCATTATCTCCTCTAAGAGGTTGAAGCCCCTAGCGTGTATCTCTTCGAGGGTTTCCCTCTGAGATCTACACCGGGCATATTCCTTGCTTCTCCTCTCTCTGTCAAAGGCTCCTCTCAGCTCAGCCCGAGCATCGACAGCATCTTTTAAATAAACGGACACTTTCTGTCCGCCTTTGCTCGAGCTTCTTCAGCTTCAGCCTGGGCATCAATTACTTTGGCTTTCATTTGCAAAAGTTCGGCCTCAAGCCTTTCGATCTTGCTCGCATGCACCAAGTTGTCTTCACAAGCATTCCAGAGGTGCACTTCGAGGGCAGAAGCTTTGGCCAAAGCATCCTTTTTGGCCTCTACATGGGTGTCCATCTGAGCCCTTAGCCTATTGCACTCATGCTCGGCCTGACCAACTTTTCCCCAAAGGCGTCCCAGGTCCTTTGTCTTTCTTCGCAGCTGAAACATCAGAATATTAGTCTCCGAAGATGGGAGAAGAAATATGCATTTCATCAAAATGAAGGTTACCTATCTCTCGAGACGGCCTTTGTAGTCATGGCTTCGACTCACCTCGTACCGAAGGTGCATCAACTCCTTTGCTCGTTTATCACAAAGGATCTTAAGGGATTTCTCCCCATCCAACACTTTTCGCAGCCTAGTTTCGCAGCGGAGAAGCTCGGATTTGAGCTTGTCAAAGGCCTCTGAAAAATAAGCTTCAGTTAGAAAATGAAAGTACGAAACTGAGATCGAATAATCATCAAAAATCACCACAGAGCATAGCCGATGATCCTCCTCAACGGTTGAGCGTACATCTACTAACCTGGCCCCTTCGACCCTAATTGAGCCACTCTTAGTGGGAAAATGATCGCTTGAAACCCCTCGGTTTCGGCAGCCCCTGGCCCCGAACGTCCCTCGAAGTACCTTCAACAGGAGAAGAGGATAGGGGTAAAGGATCCTCGCCCCTCGAAGTGCCTTCGATGAGGGAGGAAGTTGCTGGTGAATGATTCTCGCTCCTTCCCTCTCACGGAGCCTTCCCTTCGAGGTCAGAGGCTTCAGGCACAACAAGCTCGAAAACCTCGGAAGGATACCTGGTTCGAGACATCGACGCAGAACCATCCTCCCCAGGAGTACTGATGTCCACGGAATGGCCAACGTATATAAGGTCCTCTTCAGTGACGGCATATTCCCTGTGCCCCCGAGCAGGCTCTGCCTCATGATGAATGTCCTTATCCATCCAGGGTATTTTCCGCTTATTATCTTCCCTCTGCTCTGAAGTAGATGGCCCTTTCCTCTCCTCGAAGGGGCACGTCCTCATCTCAGAGAATCCGCCAGTGCCTATGGTGACAAAGTTAATACGCATAAAAGAAAGTAAAACACATAACACGTACCGTGGTGTTTTACTTCCCATTTCCCTTCGACAGATCGCGCCACTTGCGCCCGTCATATGATGATGAAGCTGCCAAGTTCCGACTCCAATACGCAAGATCGAGGATCTCCTCCAGCATCCACGGAATCGCTGAGAGGGAGAAAAAAAGAAACATTCTTATTAACCAACAAAAGCAAAGGCACCGAGTTTTCAACGCAGTACTTACGTCGAAAATTCCATATTTTTGGGAATGGCATGAACTCGAGAGGGATAATGTCATGGTCTTCACTCGAATAAATCAACTCAACATCCTCAATTTTCGTCCTCGTCGTCACTAGCAATGAAAGGTCTAGTGGATCGACGCCATAATGCTATCAGTCCTCGATAATGTAGAGGTTGATACAACCTGATAAGGTGACTAAGGGTGAGCTCAAGCTTCGCCTTTTCGGTGAAAGACCTCATCATTAGCACTATCCGCCAAAAGGACGGATGAACCTGAGCCAAAGTAACCCGATATCTACTGCAGAATTCAAGTACGAGGCGATCTAGGGGGCCCAGTATAAATGGATACGTATATACAATCAAGAATCCCTATACATGGGTCATAATATTCTTCTCTCAGGAAGGTATCTAAAGCATCACATTTGGCCCCCACCCATAGTCTCTCCTCACGGCCTCGAGGTGCTGCTCTTCTATCGAGCAAATGAACCTCAAAGCATGCTCTCAGTGGCTTGTGGCATCGAAAGGTTTCTCTAGCGCAAAGTCTTTCTTCAAAGCAAATTAGTTCGAAGTCAGGTCGCCATACGCCGGCGGTGTACCATCGACCGGACAAGAAACAGAGGATGAGCTTCCCTCTTCTTGGTGAGCGGGCTTGGGCGTGGCAGCCATAACTACTTTAGTGTAAAAAAGGATATAAAACTCAAAGTAGAACCTCAGACTAAAAGTGGTAGAAGAATTGATGAGATAAAAACTCTATAAGAAAGGCAGTTGCTCAAAGCGGCAAAGTCTTAAAATAAGGAAAGCTAATGCATATATAGAGAGCGAGCAGTCGCTGTTCGCCTGCCTTAAAGGCCAACTAATTCTAATAGGTCATTACAACCATTTGGGGAAATGTTCCAGCGGGACCACCTCGGTCACTTCGCATGTCATGTCATATGAATGAAACTCTCCAAAGGATCGAGTTCCCCATATCAATCCAACCACGAGATTGTACCCGATCTCGAGGATCTCAGCTATTATAATTATGGGTTCTAAGGAACCATCAATATCAATTTAACCTCGAGATAGTGCCCAATCTTGAGGATCTCGGTTATCACAACTATGGGCTCTAAGGAGTCATCAGTGTATATTTAACCTCAAGATGGTACCCGATCTCTAGGGCCTCTGTCGCCATGATCACAGGCTCTAAGGAGCCATCAAAGTCAGCCTACCTCGGGATCGTGCCCAATCTCGAGAATCTCGTTATTATAATTATGTGCTCTAAGGAGCCATTAGTGTCAATCCAACCTCGAGATGGTGCCCGATCTCGAGGATCTCAGTTATTGTATCTGTGGATTCTAAGGAGTCTTCAATGCCTATCTAGCCTCGAGACGGTGCCCGGGCTCGAGGATGTTTGTTATAACAAGTACGAGTTCTAAGGGAATTATCAATCCAGCCTAAAGATGGTACTCAATCTTGATGGTCTCTATTACTGCAAGAATGGGTCCAAAGAGGGGGTCGAGATCCCTGTATCTATCTAACCTCGAGATGGTGCCCAATCTCGAGGATCCCTGTTATTACGACTATGGGCTCTAAGGAGCCGTCGATATTAATCTAACCTCGAAATTTTACCCGATCTCGAGGATATCTGTCACAACAAATATGAGCTCTAAGGAACCACCAATATCTACTTAGCCCCGAGATGGTTCCCGATCTCCAGGGGTTATATTATTCCAAGCATGAGCTCTAAAGAGTCAACATCAGAATTCAAAAAATTACCTATGCACTAAAAAATAAAGGACTTGAAACAAAGAAAGAGTTTCTTGACATTCCCAAAAAAATATATTTACAGAAGTATCCTTACAAAGCTCCTCCAAGGAGCCGATACACAAAAAGGAAGAAAAGAAAAGGCAAGAACAGTGGGCGAATCTACTCCTCGCCCTCGCTATTATCTGCGCCACTACCGGAGCCGCTACCAGAGCTCTCGTCTGAAGAAGATGAAAGTGTCGATTCTTCTTCTGAAGCCCTGGCTTTCTTGACCTCAATAGAAATATCGGCACCCTTGGCACTTGCCTCTTTGAGTGCTTGCCTCCTGGCTTGATAACGAGCATGGGCACTGGCCCTAGTCAGCTTCAGCTCAGCTTTTTCAGATATCTCCCTAGCCCGATTATTGGCGGCAACAATATCTCTTTTATATGAGGCTACGTGCTCATCGATCTCGCACTTAGCCGCAAATAGTGAAGTGACCTCTTCTTGGGCACTCCGAAGAAGGTCCTAGGTCGAGTTCAACTCTCCCTGCAAGATATCCCTCTCCGAGGCCATGGCCCCAATTCGTTCCTTCAGCTCAAGGATCTCCCTATCCTTGATTGCAACCTCTTCCCGGAGTTTCTCCACTAGAGCATTCTTTTGTTCAATCTGGAAAACAAATCAAGTTAATACGCGTGAACTTATGGGAATAAGAAGATGAGCCCGCGAGTGTCATATTACCTACTTGGCAATGCTAGCCCGTTCCTGATGCACTCCCCTCAGGCCGGTCCGAAGCTTGGTCAGCTCCTCCTCCTTTCGGGCAGAGGAAGCTTTCAACTCTTTCTATTCTGAGGTAAGCTTCTCGAGCTCCTTCTCACAGAAAGTAAGTTCATTGTTTAGCTTAAATAAAGCTTGGCCATACAAAGGAAGAGGGTTATACAGGAAGGAATGAAAATTTGAAATAGCGGACAATGTATCAAAAAGGTCACATGTTCCTGATGTCTCTTAGCCTCCTCGAGAGCAATCGAGGCGTTGAGGATGGCCTCCTCCTCAATACCTTCAAATAAATCTTTAAACGTGTCATCTTCCCCCTGAGAGATTTCCACGTCGGCAGCACCCCTGTTCTAGGCGTCCCTTATCTCCCCTAGAGAAAATGAAGGGCCTGATTCGAAGCCGCCCCGAAAAATTTCAAGCTCAGTCCCGTCATACTCGCCAGACCAAAGTTCACCAGCACAGACTGTACCATGTTCGAATCGAGGCTCGAGGAGTCTAAGCCCTCTTCAACGGTCTCCCCTTCAGCATGAGGTGGGTCGACATCGGCCATCCCCGGATCAACAGCCTCCCGCTCAACTTCACTCGAAGCATCAGCGTTGCGCCATACCATTTGTACCAAAGGGCGATCATCGTCAACATTTTCTTCGTCTTCAGTACGAAGACTTGCAGCGGCGGCCGAAGTGGAGACCGTGTCATCGTCTTATGCCTTATGATCTTGATTTTCTTTGGCTTCGGAGATCCAGTAAGCGTCTCTTTTTTCCTCTTTTCCCCTTTGTCGGGTTTCGAGGCCTCTTCTTCACCGGGAGGAGGCGGTCTCATCGACACGCCTTCCCCAAGGACTGCACAGACATGATCTATTAGGCTCAATGCCACAAAGAACATTTATATGAAATTCAATAACGACTGCAAGGAGAGCTTACCATGGTTCTTGGCCTGCCACCTTGCCTTGGCCAAATCGCGCCAAGATCGCTTGTTGTATGGAAAGGAAGAATCTATTTGTTTAATCCACCCGGTAGGTTCTGAACCGCACTGGGAAACCAAACGGCGGTTGCATAATCAAAAGAAATCTATTAAGAAGGAGAAGAAGGGGCAGTAAAAAAATGATTGATATAGTGATGCTTACGCGTCATGTTCCATTCCACTGCGAATGGCATCCACCCCTGGTCTTTGTCTTCATCAATGCTTACGAAGAACGTCTTTGTAGACCGATGTTGAAGCTTGATTAAACCCCCTCGGAAGAGACGGGGGTCGTACAATCTTATTAAATGGTTGGGGTTGAAGGTCATCTCCTCGATCCGATTAGAAAAATATCGGAGCATGTACACAATCCTCCAAAATGAAGGGTAAATCTGACTGAGCGTCACTCGGTACCGGTGGCAAAAATCAAGAATCACCGGGTCTATCAGTGGAGAAGAAGAATCCACGGGACCCAGGGTGAAGGGGTATGTGTATACGCTGAGGAAGCCTGCTTTGTAAGTTGTTATGCTTTTCTCAACTTTGGGGATCTCTATTTGAACTGCCTCCCCCCAACGGCAGTCTATTTTTACCCTCTCCACTTTGGATATTAAACTGATATATCGTGACATGGGCTCACAACGGCCCGGTGTGGAAGCGGTTCTATCGATGGTAATGTCAGAAATTGTATCAATGTCACCGGGGATGCATTGTTCGATGCTCGGTGGTGTTTTTGCTTTGCCCTTGGACGGGAGTGCAGAAGAAGAGGTGCCTTCTTTCCGAGGCACTGTTTTAGAAGTTTTTGCCATAACTATAATGGAGTTTCTGAGAGAAGATGAAGAAACAAGCACAGAAGGGAGATGAATGCAGAAGAAGTTGCGAAATAGCTCTAAAACTTGAAAATGATTGTAAAAGTATAAATGGCGGGCAAGTGAGGTATTTATAAAAGTCGCATGGGCAACGCTTGAGGAGCGGAAAAGTCGAACCAATGACAGGTCGTGGGCTTCTCAGTAATCGTGCTGACAGCGACCTCAACGCAGCTTTTGGGTCATGTCATTTCATGCTCTGACCGGGCTGACATCATGATGAAAGCATCGGATGGGCAAGGGTTCAAGACCGTTCTTATCATTTCACGGGACTATCTGTATACGGCTAAAATCGGAGAGACCGATTTTATGGTTGTTATGGCTTTCCACCATCGCCTTCAGAAGGCTCGAGGTACAACTCGAGGATTCGATCCCGGGGGTTCCTATTTTGTACCTCGGGGCATCGCAAATCGGTAGCGGTCGTGGAGAAGCGGGAAACTCCTGAAAGGCACATGTTTAAAGTTTACCAGGTCCGCAAGAATAGTACAAGTCCGTACCGTGATATTAAATAGATGTACCAGCTGCGTATCTTTGTAATAAATATTTATGTACTATGTTGAGATTCCCCCCTCCAATATAAAGGGGACCCTTATCATTTTTTGCAAACATGATATTGATTTTAAGGAACAAGTACATTCTCTGCTCTCTAACTCAAACATCCTCTATTGTCTCTTCACTGATTTATTACTTACATTTATTGTATTTCATTGATCGTTCTTCATTTATTACTCATCATTGATCATATATAGCTGCCTTCGAGTCCCTTAGAACTGCAATAGCTTCATCGATCCTTCACTGTTAAGCTTCGAGCCTCGACCTCGAGGACCAATCTCGGCCGACTCGAACCCCCCAACTCCAGGCTATCTGATTGTCCTGCTTCAATATTTATCACTCTTATCTCATTTCTTCAACTCACACTTAGCACCTATTTCCTAAACAACTAGTACTAAAATAAATCACGTATTTTTAGAACCACAAATTAAATTTAATTGTAATTACCCTTTTCAAGGTAAACAAACATCCTAAAGAGAAGTCCCCAACACAGGGTTAGGCAAGCCACTTACCTCAACCGCTCAAATCAACTTGAAACCTCACGATTACCCGACTCCAAATGGCCTAAATCTATTCAAAGTAATTGCATAATGTAAATATAACTTGAAGTAATCTAACTAATTAATTCAAAGCTAAAACGCAAAATTAGGAAAATCGCCCCACAAAGTCCCTCGGGCCAACGCCTTGAAATCGGGTAAAATTTATAAATTATGAACACCCGTTCACTCACGATCACACTTGAACTAAAATCATCAAAATCTGACGTCAAATTCTCACTCAAAACTCAGATTTTCAGTTGGGGAACTTTTCTCCCATTTTCAAACTTTTACCCTCAAATTCCTTAATTAGAAGAGGAAAACAACAATAGATTATAGTATTATGATCAAATTAGAGTTTGAACTTGTTACCCAATGATTTTCCTACAAAATCCCTCGAGAAATCGTCTCCCACCGAGCTCCAAATCGATTTTAGTGTTATGACGTTTCAAACCCTCGAATTTTCTATATCTGCCCAGCGATTTCCGCATTTGAAGTTAATGGGGCCGCACCTGCAATCCCGGACCTGCGGGTGGGGCTCCGCATCTGTGGAATTTCATTAAGTCCCCAGGCACTGCACCTGCGATCTATTCTTCGAAGATGCGTTTCCGCTTCTACGGTCCTTGAGCCGCATCTGCGAACAATGGTCTTCATGCCTCATACCGCACTTGCGACCTCCTTCCTTACTCGTGCGGTCCAACATCTGCAAGTGCAAAAACACCAGAAGCAGCCAACTTCAGAATTTGTCTAAGTCCCATTTATTTTCCGTTAAGCATCTGGAACATACACGAGGCCCCCGGGACCTCAACCAAACCTACCAACCAGTCTTATAACCTCATTCGAACTTAGTTGAGCCTTCAAACCACATCACATAACACCAAAAACAAGAATTAAACATGGATTCAAGCCTAAGAACTTAGCATTTTTCCAAAATCTACAAACGATGCCGAGACACGTCAAAAACTAGTCCGAATGACCTAAAATTTGACACATAGGTCATAAACGACACTATGAATCTATAGCCACTGCCGCAATTCTATTTCGAACTCGATATCCAAATTTCTCCTTTCGGTCGAAATCGCTGAAAATCTAACTTTCGCCAATTCAAGCCTAAATCTACTATAGATCTCGAAAACACATTCTGGATGCTCTCCTAACCCCAAAATCACTCAACGGAGCTAACAACATCGACGGAATTTAATTCCGAATCCGTCTTTCAGACTACGGTTCAAATTCTAAGGCTTAAACTCACATTTAGGGACTAAGTGTCCCAAAACTCTTCAAATTTCATAACTAATCACTATGGCAAGTCCCAATAGCAGAAACAAACGTGGGGAAAATAATTATAAGGGGTTCATGCTCAAACTCTCAAAACGACAAGCCAGGTCATTATAGTAACGGCCTAACCATAAGTCTGTAGCAAAACTCTGACATGATGACTCATAGACTCGGTTGCACTCCGAATGAGGTAGAGTCTTACCAATTCTTCGCTGAATGCCAATCTCATTTACTATGAGGGCTCGTTAAACTGATTATTTTACCTGCAGGCATGAATGCAGCGTCCCCAATAAAAGAACATCAGTACGAATAATGTACCGAGTATGTAAGGCATGTAAATCAGTATATAAAGGACATGGAAGAAACATGGAGTAAAGGACTCAACATGTAAGTCTGGATAGCTTTTTAAATCATAAAATATTTATAATGTCATGCATATGCATATAAATGGCATGTAATGCATAGGTCTGTATGTACATCATCAAGCCTCTGAGGGCATCGCATCATATCATCTCGGTCACTATGGAAAAATCATCAACGTATACCAGCTGATCAAGTGGTGGTGTGTATATATCCCATATACATATAATATACATATATACGCGTATATAACGACATCTGGTCTTGAATCAATGTACATGTATAAATGAATGCAATGCATGAGAAGTACGTTAACAAAATCTCTTGGAATGTCATAAGGCCATTTTGCCTTTGATTAATGCCATGAAGTAAACTTTTTCAACTTATGTATTTTCTAAGACCCATAAACAGATGATAGAATAATATGAGACATGGGGAATCAAGGACATAAGCATCTCTAGTATTTTTATGAATAGAGTCATTTATGAAAGTTGTGCATTTGCTCGTTTCGATCATGTCGTATTGATCAAGCAAAAAATAAAGAAGGGATAGCCTTAATATACCTGGACACAAATTGATTGGCTTTCTAATTGAAGAACCTGCATCAATGGTGTCTAGTGTTGTTGCCACAACTGGGACTGGAACACTATTTTGTCAAACTATGCATATCCTTTCAAGCACTTCTGAAGATTCAACTCGTTTGAGACAGTTGAAGCTATAAAGAAGCTACACTCTGCAAGGAGCACTTTCTATTTATGTGCTTCATATCTTTTCTATCTTATAATTTCTGCATAACCTTTTTTGATTACAATGTACCGAAAGAACTATATATTTATTTGATACTCCTAAAGCTATAAGTAAATATTCCTTTGTTAGCTAAAGCATATATCCAACGTTATTGGAGTATTACACAATATGATACAAGAAAATCTGGTCAATGTTATGGTGCTCATCATGATATTATTTGTGTCAAGATACTCATAGCTTGACAAAAACAAACATGTTGTGAGTATTTATTGTGGGAAGATGCTCTTTTCATCTCCTTGTTTCGAAGTGTTTCTCAACTTCTGTTATTCTACTGATGGAATTATATGTTTTTGCAATCTCAACAATATGACATAGTTAATAAATGTAAAAGATGCAGATTGTTTGATTTGGTGCTTGCGAGCATCATTTATATGTCATCTCGGCTTTGCCACCTAATTAAAAGGGATTATAAGTCATTTGTATGGTTTAGTGGCTTGCTTCCACGTGGGGTGGGTGGGAAAAGTTTAACCTTTATTCACTTATTAGGTAATTAGGTAATGTCACGTTACACTGTTTCAAATACCCGCATAATTAAGAATTGTTTCAAATTACTTAAGATTATACTTATTTTTAATACATTTTATACATCATACTATCATGGTCATATGGTACCACATAAAATAAATACATACACAATTATTTTTATTAAAACATCCATGTAAAAATACATATATTTTCTCGACTTATAATTTTCCTAATCTCATATAAAGAGTACAAATTTTCGTATGTTTAATTCTAGAAATGGTAAAAACATAACCTTCTATTCTCATGAGAAAATAATTTTAATAAAGAAAATATCATAAACTTTCTTATATTATGTGTATAATTTAAAGCATTTTCGAAAGTAGTAATATTAATAACTATATAAAATCATACTTTTTAAATATTTTTCTACAATAAATATTCCACTCAAAATAAATACTATATCAATCACATACATTTGTGCTATATGCATAATTGGAATACAATAGTGAGTTTTATCATAATATTAATTAGATTTATGAAATAATTTTAAAAAATAATGTATTTTGTATGATGTATTAGAAATACATTGATGTGATAATAATTAACAATATGTTGATAGTATAATAATAAGAAGTGTTGTACAATTAGGTTTGTAATTATGTAACAGTTTTGACAGTTTGTAGAGAATAAACTTGTAGTGTATTAGAACTTATATGAGAGATGAACGTGACACATTAAAGTAATTAAAATATTATGATAATAGTAATATTGGTTAAATAAATTTTATGCATGTAGATTATGTGTAATGATTTGTAAGTGGATGTTGTAATGTTATGTGATGGAAAAGATGTTGAATGGCTATTGATGTAAAAAAATGTTCTTAAGATGTATCAAGTAACAATGTGATTATGATGAGAGAAAAGTTGTTTTATTATGGTGGTTATGGGGTAACATAGTATTAATGGTAATTGTAGTGACAAAATAAAGTATTAATAAATGTACTTATGATGGTAATGGTTGTAGTTGAGATTGTATTGCTGAAAGGCGATGAAGAATGTATTGTAGATGACCGGGCATATTTATTAGTAACAGTGTGATTAACATATTAAAGGATTATAGAAAAACAAAATGTATCTAACGGTATAAATGTTCTTAACTTATGGAGTCTTATAATAACATAGTCACAAATTCTCTATAATTTCGTGAATGGTCTTAATTCATTTGAGCTCGTATTGATTACTACGACTTATCCTAATATTAAAGTACAAGATGTAACACATTGTTGATTCACCTCAATGTTGATCTACAATCTACTAGTGACAACTTGAAACCTCTTACGTAATACATTGTCACTAAGGCTTACATTGCATCCTCGAACATTTGAAGTAATTTTCTGATCCACCTGGGGGCGATACTATACTTTCATAACCCTATTTCATATCATAGTCATCCCAATGTGATTCGCCTTACGTGAGTATTTTAATCTTGTACTATTCATGAAATCATTACTCAATCGAAGGCCCAAACGTCATCCTTTATTTATAACAATTACACCCTTATTCTACTACCAAGGCATCGTTCCATCTCTTCTAAATACTATTAGTCTTAGACTCCTTTGAGTTCATTCAGGCTATACTGAACTTTCTATAACTTAGAGAAACCATCAGCTCTCTTGTTTTCACGGACTTAATCTCGAGGACTTATCCATTTTCGTCACCTTCTCACTTGCCTTTTTCTTATCCTTACTCTTGTCTTCCTAAAATCTTGTCGCTTTACCATACTTTAGCTTGCGACCTACACATATCTATTTATACTACTCGCAACCTTCCTTCAACTTACTTGTATCATAGATTTCCTTATGTCATCTTGGAACATCAAGTGAGACATCACATAGTTTCTAACTCAATACCTCGAAACCATATGCCGGAAGGCATGCTACTGGTGACACCGCTATCATTCGTTGATACTGAATCCCAATGCTTCTAGCCCTTTATCTGAAGTATAGATTATTCACATTTCTTATGCATCTGAGTATCTCGTGTGTATTCATATTTACCTTACTTACCTTAAAATCTCGTATCGCATCTACTATCTTTTTCATGACCTCCCTTCCACATAGGAATATGATTGTTGTACTATCTCTCTTGTACCTCTGATATTAATAGTGATTCTGCAATGTTCTCAATCACGATTTCTATAATTTTCTGGGTCCAATATCAGACTCCTGATTTAATTGGTTGATATAACTCTTTAGTTTCATCTTCCTTCTGATAGCCTTCGTGTAGGCTTAAGCTATCTTCCGATATATGGCTCCTGGTATTAGTTATTACTTTTAGCCTTTCATGGGCGCTATGGAATATCCATGATAAACAATTCAATCCTTTATCTATGATATGGACTCAATTCTTTCTTTTAACTTATACCAGAATCTTCTACGACTGTATGATTGTCAACATATATGTTGCATGGATAATACTTTGAAATCTTAAGTGCGTTCATAACGTAACTAACTCTGGATCATTGATCAAATAATTCCTTTCGTTCTTTCTCAACTTTCTCTTAATATAAGCAATTACTTTTCCTAGTCATTTTGCCACTTGTTGCATGGATACTTGGTTTATCTTAGGGCCCACACATATTGGAATTCCATACAACCCATATGATCTTGAATATCACCTTTTGATTTTCTTTTTTACCGTTCATTAGCCACAATAGGTGCCACTTTATTATGGAGTGCATATGATGTTGTTGTGAGGTTGTTGTTACAAGATAATTTCCTTTATCGGTCACTATGCTTAGGTTGAAGCCTTCTTCCTTATTTCCTCAGCTAGTCTTTCATTGTAGTACTTAGGGAATCCTCTAACTCTTGTAAAGCTGCGAGCTTATTACATCGCATACTCGATGGAATTTTTTTATGTCCTTCCTCGCCTATAATTATCCGTAGTTAGTTACCCCTACGCCCTTATGCTTGTAGGATTGCTAGTGAAATGATATTTGACTGCCTTCCCAGAGGCATTCTCTTTTCTTTCCATTACACTCAGTTAGTACCTTTGACTACACCAATTCCTATCTGAATATATCTTAATTGTTACAAAGTCATAACTGTGAGGTTGAATTCACTATATTGGGTTTCACTGTGTTTATATTGCACGATCTGTTGATTTGTCTATATCATCTTGTCTAGCCATAACTAGGCTTTTCCTGAATCAACTACTAACTACTCGTTGGCCCATTCTCATACAAATATTCCGTGTAACTTACCTCTCGCATTGTCTCCTTATTTATCAATAACATCCCGGGTAGGAACCCGTACTTCCTTTCCTTGACATCGTGCTTGCATAGTGTTCTACAATCGTAGCATATCAGTAGGATATAGATAAGTGCAATCTCATTCCTTTCTCATTTTTATCGCATTCTTCCTATACCATTCCATAGTGACTGAACCACTTAATTCTAACTTAATGCCACATAACTCCATATTCCCCGCTTTAGGGGAGAACTAAGATTTAGCGCTACAACGATCTACCTATAGATGTTTTACCTCTTCATCTTTGACATCCTTGCCTATCATCGATGACCCTTACTCGCCTTGCGGTAATCTTTCTGTACCAAGGATAACAAAATTTCTCACTCGCGAGGGTGACACTTAGTATAACTGACATATATAGTCCCTTAAACGTAACTTTTCTCACATTGCTTTCTTTAGGGAAGCGTCTTCCTGAATGACCTTTAAAGGTTATTCTTCTGACGTCCATTATATTATAGCCGGAACACAATCTCTGAAATTCTTATGATGCTGACTGTTATCAAATTATCCAGTCCCTAATTCATGTTTAGTTTATCTTGTTCACCACCCATACTAATTTCTATTATTCTTTGGTCTAACTTTTCCTTCTGGTAGTCGCGTTGGAGTCACAAATTTATTTTTCGAAATTAGGGTATGACTTTATGGCATATACTCTCTTGTTGTCTCAAGGCCTGTCACTTCTCGTATTTTCTTCACTTTCCTATAGAATCTGTAATACTGTTTTTTTTTTTATATACCGATATCATCCATGTATCACATCTTACTCATAATGCTTCATTAACTCTGTTCCTATTTCCTGCTAACATTTCTGTCTATCACTTGATTCTGAAAACTTCAACAAGATATTCTTTTGTTTTTAGCTCCCCTTTGCTTCTTCCACTAGCTCTTCGGGTTTCCTAACATTATCTCTTTGCTAGGGTCGGGAGCCATACTACGATAATATTTATCCCTTCTAGGCTTCTGGTACCTATCTTTGTAGTACTCATATCTAGTTGTACTATTTATAATGCATGTAACGACCCAACCGGTCATTTTGAGAATTTTGCTCCGTTCGCTGGTGTAAGGTCATAAAAAGCTTCATATTGTGTATATCGATCTGCGTGCGTGTTCAAATTCATTGACCAGATAATCCGAAATCGAATTGGAAGGAAAATTTTCAGTTTTGGAAGACTAAGTGATGGAAGTTGACCGAAGGATTGACTATTGTGCAAACGGCCCCTCGGAATGCGTTTGGGTGATGTCAACAGCTTTGTATGATGATTTTGTACTTAGGCGCGCGTCCGAAATTGGTTTTGGAGGTCCGTAGAGTAACTTGAGGTAATTCAGCGAAAGTTAGAATTTCGGTGATTTCGGCCGATAAGTGAAATTTTGATATCAGGATCGCAATGGAATTCCGAGAGTGGATGTAGGTCCGTGGTGTTATCTATGACTTGTTTGCAAAATTTGGCGTCATTCCGGGTTGAATTGATAGGTTTCGGCACGTGTTTTGATATTTGAAGATTTGAAAATTTATAAGTTTGATTTTTGGGTTGATTCGTCGCTTTGGTGTTGTTTTATGGGATTTGGAACCTCGAGCGAGTCCGTGTTAGGTTATATGACTTGTATGTATGTTTAGACGGCGTGTCGGGGGTCTCGGGTGTGTTTCGGATGGGCTTTGGGTCTATTTCCTTTAAATTCTAACTGCTGATTCATTCTTCTGGTTTTCTTCTATGTGATCGCATAGTAGTAGAAGCGATCGCATAGTGTTGCTCTGACCTGCCCAATTTTTCTTCATCGCGTACGCATAGATTGGTCGCGATCGCATAGCTCTGTAGGCTTCATTCTTCGCGTTCGCCTCCTCTCAGCCTGCGTTCGCATTGTGCTTTCATTTGGGCATCCAATTAATCCTTCAATGCGATTGCATCCCCTGCTACGCGATCGTATAGCACATTTTTTTTGTCCAGTAACATTTTCCTCTACGCGATCGCATACAAATTCTCGTGATCGCAGTGCTTTAAATTCTGGGCAGACAGAATATACCTCAAAATCGAGGGTTAAGCCATTTTTATCACATTTTGACTTTTAGAGCTCGGTTCTTAGTGATTTTTTATGGGTTTTTCACGAAATTCGATTGGGTAAGTGTTCTTAAACTATAATTAAATATATTCCATGATTATATCTTTGTTTTCATCATTTAATTTGTGTTTTGAGTTGAGAAACTGCCTAGTTAGCTAGAATTTGTATCATCTCACCCTATAATTGTTTAGCAGTAATTGGAATATCTATACCTTGGCGTAAAGCATGCACATGGGTCGTATATTGTGATTTATATGATTTTTCCTTAAGTGCTACTTAGGTTTAGTTAGATAATTATCAATATTGATGGTATTTCCGTGGTGTTGCCTATTACTAAGCATTGGTTCAAGCTGGGTTTTATTTTGTGAAGCTAATTGTTTAAGCGAGATTGGTTATAGATGTTTCCCTTGCCAGGATGATTTGGTTTCTTATTGTTGACTTGAATATTGTGGATTCATTGTTATGTCTTTTTTCTCTTTAGTTAAGTTGTGTTCTTTACGCTCATTATTTCCTTTTGGTGGTTATTCCTTGTGAATGAGTTCTACTGTGCTGGTGACTTAAGTTTTTGATTTGATTGGCCGTCATACATAGCATTTTTATCTTTTGTTGCCTTGTTATTGTTGTGGTGATGTACGATGTTTCTGTCTTGTTGTGGTTGTTATCACTGTTGGCTGCATTGCATATTTAAATTGGGACTACGGACGTATTCCGGGAGCTTTTCCCCTGTACTGCATATTTAAATTGGGACTACGGACGTATTCCGGGAGCTTTCCCCATGTACTGCATATTCAAATTAGGACTACGGACGTATTCTCGAAGCTTTTCCCCTGTACTGCATATTTACTTTGGGACTACAGACGTATTCCGGAATATCCCCCAGCACTGCATATTTATTTTGGGACTACAGACGTATTTCGGGAGATCCCCCTATACTACATGACAAATTCTGAGCTATGGACGGATTTCCGATAGATTTATTTTGAAGAGATTGTCATCAGAAGATATATATTGAAAACTATAGCTGAAAAATATTTATCTTGAAGAAAACTATGTCTGAAGGACTTTTATTTCAAAGGTATATTTGAAAAGCATTTGTCTTGCAGAAAACGATTTTGAAAGGCATTTATTGGGGAAATATATTTGAAAACCATTTGGGGAAATATATTTGAAAACCATTTGGGGAAATATATTTGAAACCCATTGGGGAAATATAATTGTCTCGGAATGATTTTTGGGTGATGTCAACAGCTTCGTATGATGATTTTGGACTTGGGCGCGCGTCCGGAATTGGTTTTGGAGGTCTGTAGAGTAATTTGAGGTAATTCAGTGAAAGTTAGAGTTTCGACGATTTCGCCCGATAGGTGAAATTTTGATATCGGACTCGGAATGGAATTCTGAGAGTGGTTGTAGGTCCGTGGCGTTATGTATGACCTGTCTGCAAAATTTGGCATCATTCGGGGTTGAATTGGTAGGTTTCGGCACGAGTTTTGATATTTGAAGATTTGAAAATTTATAAGTTTGATTTTTGGGTTGATTTATCGTTTTGGTGTTGTTTTCTGTGATTTGAAACCTCGAGCGAGTCCGTGTTAGGTTATATGACGTGTCTATATGTTTAGACGGGGTCTCGGGTGTGTTTCGTATGGGCTTCGGGTCAATTTCCTTTAAATTCTAACTGCTGATTCATTTTTCTGGTTTTCTTCTATGCGATCACATAGTAGTAGACGAGATCGCATAGTGTTGCTCTGACCCGCCCAGATTTTCTTTATCGCGTTCGCATATATTGGTTCGCGATCGCATAGCTCTGTAGGCTTTATTCTTTGCGTTCGCATCCTCTCAGTTCGCGTTCGCATAGTGCTTTCATTTGGGCATCAAATTAACCCTTCAATGCGATCTCTTCCCCTGCTACGCGATCGCATAGCACATTTTTTTGGCCAGTAACATTTTCCTCTACGCGATCACATATAAATTCTCACGATCGCAATGCCTTAAATTCTGGCCAGACAGAATATAACTCAAAATCGAGGGTTAAGCCATTTTTCTCATATTTGACTTCTAGAGCTCGGTTCTTGGCAATTTTTGATGGGTTTTTCACAAAATTCGATTGGGTAAGTGTTCTTCAACTATAATTAAATATATTCCATGACTATATCTTTGTTTTCATCATTTAATTTGTGTTTTGAGTTGAGAAAATGCTGGTTTTGAAAGAAAATTTCTAAAATGAAAAATCGTGATTTGGGGGACCAAATGGTATCGGAATTTGATAAATTTTGTATGGTTGAAATCGTATCGGAATGGGTATTCCAATTTCGTAAAATTTTACTGGTTCCGAGGTGCGGGACCGAGGATCGACTTTTGGGTGGATTTTCATACTTTTGTAAATATTGAAGCTTTATTATTCGGAATAGTTCATTATACAATATATGTGTGTTTTGAAGTTGTTTTAGCTTATTTTGAGCCGTCCGGAGGCCTTTTCACCTGAGAAGTCCATTTTTGAATATCGGGTTGTCGACTTTGAGGTAAGTATCTTGCCTAACCTTGTTTGGGGAATTACCCCTTAGGATTTGAGTCTTCTATACTGATTGTAGCCCGTGTACGCGAGGTGACGAGTGCGTACACGGACTTATTTGCAAATAGGTTGGTCTTTTAGGGTTCTTAGGTTCTTATACGCATGTGTATGAAGTTGTAATTGCTATGATTACGTTCTTGATTGCTAATTTCATCCGTTCCTGCTTAAATTAGAATTACTTGCTTTTAGATTTCCCTGGTTGATTATCTGATCTTAATTGACTTAGCTAAAGATTTTACCTCTTCTATCACTATGTTATATTTTTCTTCATAAACTACCTACTTAGCTAGAATTTGTATCATCTCGCCCTATAGTTGTTTAGCAGTAACTGGAATATCTATACGTTGGTGTCAAGCATGCCCGTGAGTCGTATATTATGATTTATATGATTTTCCCTTAAGTGCTACTTAGGTTTAGTTAGATAATTATCTATGTTGATGTATTTCCTTGGTGTTGCCTATTACTGAGCATTGGTTCAAGCTTGGTTTTATTCTGTGAAGCTAATTGTTTAAGCGAAATTGGTTATAGTTGTTTCCCTTGCTGGGATGATTTGGTTTCTTATTGTTGACTTGAATATTGTGGATTCGTTGTTATGTCTTGTTTCTCTCTGGTTAAGATGTGTTATTTACGCTCATTATTTCCTTTCGGTGGTTATTCCTTGTGAATGAGTTTTACTGTGCTTGTGACTTAAGTTCTTGATTTGATTGGCCGTCATACATAACATTTATATATTTTGTTGCCTTGTTATTGTTGTGGCGATGTACGATGTTTCTATCTTGTTGTGGTTGTTATCGTTGTTGGTTGTATTGCATATTTAAATTGGGACTACGGACGTATTCCGGGAGCTTTCCCCATGTACTGCATATTCAAATTAGGACTACAGACGTATTCTCGAAGCTTTCCCCCTGTACTGCATATTTTCTTTGGGACTAACGTATTCCGGGAGATCCCCCAGCACTGCATATTTAGTTTGGCACTACGGACGTATTCCGGGAGATCCCCCTGTACTGCATGAAAAATTCTGAGCTACAGACGGAATTCCGGTAGATTTATTTTGAATAGATTGTGATCGAAAGATATATATTAAAAAGTATAGCTGAAAAACATTTATCTTGAAGAAAACTATGTCTGAAGGACTTTTATTTCAGATGTATATTTGAAAAGCATTTGTCTTGTAGAAAACGATGTTGAAAGGCATTTATTGGGGAAATATATTTGAAAACCATTTTTCTTGGGGTTTTTGGATTAGCCTGACGTGGAAACTGTTGCAATGCTGACGTAGAAACTTGTTCTTACCGTATTGTGCTTTCCGGTTTTTGGCTTGTATTTCCGTCTATCTTTCTCTGTATTATTATGCTGCTCCGTTGTTGTTTGCTGTATTTCCTTCCGCTCTGTAGTTGGTCTGTTGGTAACCTTATTGTGTAGTCATTTGATAGATGTCCTATTCTGTCATATTCTATATTTATACCTTTTTGATTTATTAGTCTAGTAGGTGTCTTGATCAGCCCTCGTCACTACTTCACCGAGGTTAATCTTGATACTTACTGGGCAGCGCTTTGGTGTGCTCATGCTACTCTTCTGCACATTTCTGTGCAGATCCCAGGTTTTTGCATAGCTAGTAGCGCGGTTGATGTTGTGGAGACTCAACGTAAAACCGCTCCAGCATTCGCGGTTTCGGAGTCACCCTCTTATGTTCTGTTTGCACTGTTGTAATTATTTCTTAACAGTGGTATTTTTAGGAGTTTTCTTGTAACTTCTTTAAAGCTTATGACTTGTACCTACCAGGTTTTGGGAAAAAATATAAAGTGTTGAGATTTATTTTAAAAAGCACTTAATCGATTCTTGTACTATAATTTGATGTTTGTTAATGATAGGTTTAACTAGTCCTTAAGACTAGGTGTCGTCACGATACCCAACAGAGGGAAAATTGGGTCGTGACAGTGCACTATCTAGGTATCTCACAAGGAGATCCATTACCACGTTTGCACTACCCTTCAGAAATGTCAACTAATACTAACAATCCATCCACCATTTTGGGTTACTCTAATCCCAACCGGATCCTGATATCACGTCCTTATCTTAATCCATATCTGTTAGCTCTCATATGGCATAATTGCGATGGGTGTAGCTAATTGTATATATCTCTGTTATTGGTAAAAGTAACTCAGATTGCTTATATTTCTCTGCTTGAATTATAAATATTGTTAATCTTCATTAACTGGGCACCTCGTATCCTTCTTCACCTTGCTTATTTTACTTGATGAAACTTGTGTCTATCTTCCGATTCTCTTTTTCTTTTCTTTTTTTACCATACAACTGGATAGATATTCTTTCCTTAAGGCTCCTTATCAAGAAGCTTACACGTCTTAGTGCACACATGCTCTGCTGAAGACCTCACATTTATTCATCATAAGCATGATGCAAAATCGAGTTTCTCTGACTCAACTCTTCCACAGCCACATTTAACCTCTTACCAATTGTCTTTTGGATGTAGGTATCATCTTATTACGAATAAAATAGAGTTTAGGAAATTGAGTTCTTACAACTGAGCTCTACCACACGATCTAGAGTAAGAAGAAAGAGTGAGTCGTTACACCCCATGTTTTCATACGTGGAAGTAAGCCATAAGTAAATTGATATAAGCTTGAAAATGAGATGTTACATCCCGTATTTTCGTACGTTAAAGTTTCGTCGTAAGTTAATCAACATAAGTTCGGGAATGAGATTAGTTTGAGATTATAAGCATTATGCTATTTCAAACAAGTGATGAGTAAATTCGTGAAGGTGAGAGGGTAAGTAAATCGAAGAAAATAAATTTCGTCAAAGTTTGATATTTTGGGATAAAATATGGCCCGAACTAAAATACCCGGTATTTATGGACTAGTACCATACAAGGTACCACATGGCCATGATAGTAAGGTGTATAAGGTGTGTTAAAAGTGAGTAGTATTATAAGTAATTTGGGATAATTCTTAATTATATGGATAATCGGATAATTATTAATTTTAATGGGAGATTAACGCTTAATCAAGGTGATTGGTGGTTAATTATTGGATAAGGATAACAATGGACGTGACAGCCTTGTATTAAGAGATGGTGACTCTTAAATTCACCTAAAAGGTGGCATTTTAAGAGGTATTTGAGTGGCTAAAGTAGGCCTTACCAAGTGGGTCCCACACCACTATAAAAAGGGACTTTCCTAAGATTCATTCATTCATTTTCTAGGAATGAATTCATACGGATCTGCTATTGCAACTTCAAAATTTCACACGATGTGTTATACTGTGTAATAGCAATGTAAAATGCTAATTCAAAGAAATCCCGGTATAATCTTTCTCAAGAATATCATAAGCATTTTTCCCTACTTCGATCTGCCGTTATGTGTTTTCGCAAAGTAGAATCAATTCAGGTATTTTAAGGCTATCCCTTCTTTATTTCTGGCATAATCTATACGACACAAACGAAACGAGCAAACACGCAACTTCCATAAATGACTCTATTCATAGAAGTATTAGAGGTGCCTATGTTCTTGCATTCCCATAGGTCTTATTATTCTATTGTCTGTTCATGGGTCTTAGAAAATACGTAAGTTGATAAAGCTTATTTCATGATATTAATCAAAGGCATAATGGTCTTATGACACTTCAAAAGATTTTTTTGACGTACTTCTCATGCATTTCATTCATTTATATTGACACATGACCAAATGGCGTTATATACGCATATATATATATATATATATATATATATATATATATGTATGTATATGGGATATGGGATATGGGATATGGAAAAATGCTACGGCGTTATATATGCACCGCCACCTGATCAACTGGTATACGTTGATGATTTTGCCCACAGTGGCTGAGATGATACGATGGGATACCCTCAGTGGCTTGATGATGTTATGAATACATGTACCTATGCACGACATGACATTTATATGCATATGCATGACACTATAAGTATTTAATGATTTACAGAGTTATCGGACTTACAGGTTGAGTCATTTACTCCACATTTCTTCCATGTCTTTTATATACTTATTTATGTGCCTGACATACTCAGTACATTATTCGTACTGACGTTCTTTGCTGCGGACGCTGCATTCATGCCTGCAGGTATAGAAAATCAGTTGACGAGCCCTCATAGTAGACGGGTTAGCATTCAGCGAAGGATCAGTAAGGCTCCACCTCATTCGGAGTGCAGCTGAGTCTATGAGTCATCGTGTCAGAATTTTGCTACAGACTTATGGGTAGGTCGGTACCCTGTTCTATTTGACGTTTATGTACTCTTAGAGGCTTGTAGACATATCTCATGTATATGAAATATTGTATGGCTTTGTCGGCCTATGTTCAGTTTATGAGTGATTATTTTGGCCTTATAGGCTCATACGTCATATGTATAAGTCAGTATATCAGGTTGGGTCATTTTATGTCGAGTGTTCTCTTATGTTTTATTCTTGTTACCTCATACGCCTCTTCTGGCCTATTTACCCATGTTGATGTAATGAGAAAGATACGTTATGTTGGTACTCAGTTGAGTAAGGGCACCGGGTGCCCATCGCTGCCCATCGGTTTGGGTCGTGACACCCATAAACAAGACTCTACTAGACACAGCTTGTAGACTCCCTAGGACATAACTACTCTGATACCACTTTTGTCACAACCCAAACCTGTCACGCAACAACCTCGGGGAGCGCGACCGGCGCTCAACCGAGTGAACCCGCTCGAGCAAGCCTATTAGACCTTTCCTACCCAACTCATTGATGATAGTAAAAGAGGACGTGTTACCGTCTGCTAAACAGGGGAGGGAACATATAAGCATGCATAAACGTAGCTAGTCCATTTTTCATTATATACATTATGCCATAGATAAGTTTCCACAAGTACATATATAGTTTACAATTTAGTGGGAGAAGAGTTTCAAAATACAACTTAATCCAGTGACCACCGCTATACCCATACATGACCCACATAAACGTCTATGGAGCCTCTAATGATACAAAATACAATCATGACGATGCCGGCAACAAGGCCCCGACTATGCCTCAAAATGTAGTAACTTATACAAAAGAAGAACTACATGACCCCCGGGAGAAATGGGTCTCACCAATACTGTTGTGATGAGTGTGATGGAGAGCACCACTATCTGCGATCATCTCTATCTTCGATGGAACCACCTACATCCATTTAAAGATGTAGTGCCCGCGGCAAAAAGGACGTTAGTACTGTCGAATAGTACTAGTATATAAAGGCAAACACCAATCTTAGTAGAATGAACAGTGCAACAAAGAGAAGGCGGTCATAATAATAAATAAGTGCTTCACATAAATACATAGAAACACCAAGTAAGGATCACATAGTTTACGATTCAATCTTTCCATCTTTTTAGGTTAATAATCTTTAGTGCCAAGTGCCGTAACTCACAATGCCATTTTGTTTTTACACGGAGTCCGGTCTCGGCCCGACCAGCTAAGCCATCTCAAGTGAGACATATCCAAATCCATAATGATAATCAGTAATCCAGCATAAGTACCACTGTGTGTACGGCATGGTGTCTGATCTCAGCCCGATCGGCTAAGCCATCTCACTTCAGGCATAACCTCTTTCAATTGTTCATTCAATTCATATTTCTTTCCCATATTTCAATACATGGCACAAACATCCTCATTTATTAATTAGTTCTTGGCACTTGGACACATTTTACAATTCAAGTCTTTCCCTTTTTATTCATTCAAATAACCTCATCATCCATGTCGATAAGTACTATCATATAAGGCATTTCACACATAAGGGAACGAGCTTGGAAAATCATAATCACGTTCTCAAATAGCATGATAACATGGTAAACATCTAGAACAATTATGGAACATGAATCTTTCAACCCAACACATTAAGGCGATCAATTCTAGTATGATCAAGTCGGAACTTACACCAATTATTCGGACACTAGGAGTTTGATTCTAAGAAGAAGAGAGTTAGCCATACATACCTTAACTGCGCTTCTTTAGACTCTACAATTATCTGTAACCCTTAGGAACCTTAATCTATTTTAGCAATATAACAAATTGAACCCGGAATTAGGAAAACGTTCATGGTTCTAGCTCACTTGAGCATTTTATCAAATACTAAGCGTGTATTAAGGTTTCAAGGTCCTTTTCATGGAAGGTTTCATCATCCACAACCCATCTGTCACCATTTTTAGCTCACATTCTCCCCACACTCTTTTATCACACATACATGCAATATAACCAACTCTCATACCCATAGACCAACTTATTAATTACTCATTTTCAGTATAAATTTCAAACTTTAGGGCTAAGGTATAGATTCTTACCTTTAGGATGAAGTTCTAGGTTGCTTTCCTTGATAATCTTCAACGTTTTAAGCAAGAATTAAAGAATATTTGATGAGGATCACTTTCTCACTCTAAGGCTCCTTCTCTCACTCTATTGTATCAGAAAATGAGCTAAAAATAGATCAAGGCATATGTTTTATCAACAGAGGATCGGGTAATAAAAATTAGAAATTAGGAGCTCTGATACAGGCCTGTGGTCGCATATGCGACCACATAATGGTTATGCGGTCCGCAAAGTGACCGCATAAATAGCACCCAGGGCTTGAATATTTTGACCGTGTATGCGACCAGTATGCGATCCGCATACCTATTTTGCGGTCGCATAATGCACAGCAGAACTCCTCTTCGTAAAAGTCCAAGGGGGATATGCGATCAACATGCGGCCCGCAAAGCGATTATGCGATCACATAACTTGCCTCAAAATTTGCAATTTTTTCTGCTTCACTCTGCGGCCATTATGCGGTCCGCAAATTGATTATGCGCCCGCATAAAGGGCCGCAAAAATGCACATATTTTTATAACATTTTCCTTTATCCCAAAAGCATATTGTTCAATCCAAAAAGTCTGAACCGCGGCTCGCAAGCAAATGTTATAACACATAAATCTAATCTCGGCACCACGAAGTCCCGGGTTTATAGGCAAAAATTTTGCGGGACTTTACATCCTCCCCCACTTAAGATCATTTGTCCTCGGATGAGGATCAAGGTTTACTTAATAGCTCTTTATGCAGCTTCAGTTTTTATACCACATACCATCAGCCCCAAATTTGACTAACTTCCTAATTTTCTGAAAAATTTTGCCCGAGTTTCCTTTGTAATTAGGCCTATCCACCTGCTAGAGAGCCCCTGAAACACATCTTAACAACATATATATGATTAAATGACACAATGTCACGACCCCAAAACTACCATGGTCGTGACGGCACCTATCGCGTTACTATGTCAGCCAATTCAATACTTAAAACATAAAATAACCTTTCGTTCAAATCATCACTAATACGATATCTCATAAAAAATTTGTTTAAGCATTTTTAAAAGAGATAATGATAATCCAAATATCTAAACATAGCCCAAAAATCCTGGAGTCACTAGTCACGAGCATCTAAAGAAAAATACAAGTCTGATGCACTATCTCAACTACAAGATAAGTCTAGGAATGTAAGTGCTAAAGAAGTAGGAAGGAGAAGTCAAGTCTGCGTACGTCGTGCAGCTACCTCGCAAATCTCCGTAAGTCTCTGAAACAGGGAATCAACTTAGCCTCAGCCCTAGCACCTGGATATGCACGCAATGTGCAGGGATTACGCCAACTCAGTAGTAATGAAAGTAAATAAGGTCTTAACAGTAAGGAACACATAAAATACGTCATCAAATCATAGTAAGTACAATCTTTCCTTCCAACAGTAAATGTGTCAAATCATCACGCTTAAAATCCGATTTCAATAGAAGAATCATTTGGGAATATGTTTTCTAATAGTTTCAAGAAAATTCAAGAAATTAAGTGTAAAAGCGATAAAAGCCATAAATAGCCTCTTGGGCAAAAACATGTATCAAAGACCGCCCCTCGGGCATATCATCACTTAGAATTTGTCCATTAGAATACCTCACCATCACTCGTAATCAGCCCCTGGGGCAACCTCACAGCCACTCATGCCTCCCAATCACTCATCACTCGGCACTCGACACTCGCACTCGGTAGGTACCTGCGCTAACTAGGGGTGTACAAACTCCGGAGAGGCTCCTACAATCCAAGCGCTATATATCTCAAGCCAAATCATGGCATCAAATCACTCAGGCTCTCGGCCTCTCATAAACATAAAATAATGCAACATGGTGCGGCGCGCAGCCCGATCCCATAATATCCTCGCAACATAGGCCCTCAGCCTCACTCAGTCAGAAACCTCTCAAGCCACTCGACCTATCAGTAAAATAGGGTGCTCAGCCCAAAATATCGTTTTATGCATCAATTAGAGTAAATAAGACTGAGTTTCGAAATCAGTTAAACATAGCACGACTGAGTGTAAATCTTAAATCAACACAGTGAAGAAAATATTTGTAAAAGCCCCTAAGGGTCCCAACAACTTGGCACGAGGCCCAAATACGACATTCAGCCCAAAACAGAGTAATAATCTCTAAAACATAAAATATCATATGATTTATTAGTCAAATACGCAACTTAATAATTACTACGGGACGGACCAAGTCACAATCCTCAACCGTGTACGCCACACACTCGTCATCTAGCATGTGTGCCACCCAAAATAGTGATACAATGTGAAGTCCAGGGTTTCATACCCTCAGGACAAGATTTACAATCATTACTTACCTCAACCAAATGAAAATCTAATATGCGACGCCTTTGCCACTTGACTCGGCCTCAAATCACCCCGAATCTATTCACAATCAAATTCATAACATCAAAATACGCTAAAAGAACAAAGCCCACTCAAAAATAATCAAATTACATTAAAAATCCTGATATTGGCCAAACCCGACCCCCGGTCCCACATCTCGAAATCCGATAAAAATCGAAAACTAGAATTCTTACACTCTCAAAAGTCCATACATACCAAATACATCAAAATGGCTCCTCAAATCCTTAAATCAAAGTCTCCAAATTCAAGCCCTAATCCCCAAAATTTTAACCCTTAATTCCTATTAATTTCATGTCTAATGAGTTAAAAATCACCATAGAATCGAGTATTGAGTTCAAAAACCTCCGCAAAGTGTTACCCCTCAAATCCCTATTTAATTCCTCTCAAAAAGATCCAAGTCCGAACACAAATGGTGGAAACATGACCAAATTTCGCAAAGGCAAAAATTTATACGTTCTGCCCAGCATTTACCGCATCTGCGGACATTTACTCGCACCTGCGGACCCGTACCTGCGGACCCGCATCTACGGTCCCAGGTGCGCACATGCGGTCCTCACTTAAAATCCAACTTCCACATCTACAACCTTTTTCTCGCACCTGCGGGCTCGCAGGTGCAACTCACTTCCGCATCTGCGATGAGCCTCCAGCCAGCCAAACTCCGCACCTGCGACGACCAAACCGCATCTGTGGTGACCGCACCTGCGATCACCCTTATGCAGGTGCGGATCACCAGAAAAGAAACACACCAGCTGAATTTCCAACTTTCAAATTCTCTGACAGCCATCCGAAATCATCTCAGGCCCCTCGGGGCTTCAACCAAAATACCAACACCTCCCATAACATCCCCAAACTTAGTCGAACCCTCGGAACACTCAAAACAACATCAAAATATCAAATTTACTCGAAATTCAAGACTAAGGATTTCTAAACTTTCAAAATTCGCCAACGATGCCGAAAAACCCAAACCACGCCCGAATTACCTGAAATGTTGCACCCACACCCCAAATGACACTACAAACATGTTCCAACTTCGGGAATTCCATTCCGACCTCGATAGCTAATTTTCCACTGCCAACCGGAAATCGCTAATAATCCAATTTCGCCAATTCAAGCCTAATTCTACCCCGGACCTCGGAATAACATCCCGAACACACTCTTAAGTCCCAAATCACCTAACAAAGCTATCCAAACCATAAAATCCACATTCCGAGATCATTCACCCATAAGTCAACTTCCAGTTGACTTTTCCAACTAATCAACCAGTTTAAGAGACTAAGTGTCTCATTTCACTCCACAACCACTCCGAACCCGAGCCAACCGACCCAACACAACATAAAAGAGCTTAAAACAACACATAATAAGGCAGAAATAGGGGGTGGGGGAAATTTTGATATTTATCCAAAGTTTTTAATTAATCCACCACCAGTTATTAATTAACTAGGTAATGTCACATTAACCAATAATTAACCAATTACCCACATAATTGAGAATTATTCTCACTTATTTAAAATATTACTCACTTTTTACATACCTTATACACCTTACTATCATTACCATGTGGTACCTCGTATGGTACTAGTCCATAAAAATCGAGTATTTTAGCTTGGGTCGTATTCTATCCCAACATGCCAAACTTGGACGAAAATTCGTTTTCTTTGAGTTTTTTTTTCCTCTCACCTTCACGAATTTACTTATCACTTGTTTGAAATAACATAATTCTTATAATCTCCAAATAATCTTTTCCTTAGGCTGATATCAATTATCTTACGACAAATTTAACGTACAATAGTACAGGGTGCAACATCGTCGTAATTTAATATTGCGAAGTGTAACATCATCGTAATATAATACTGCGGGACGTAATATCGACGTAATATTGCGGGGTGTAACATCCTTCCTCCTTTGGAACATTCTTCCTCGAATGCTGATTGATGCTCTTATCATTTTCATAACTTATAGCTCTTGTGAATACCTTAATACTCTCCTTGCCATTTACACCTATTTCTCATGCCATGACTGGTGATCGAATTCCATCCAATTTCGTAATTGTTGCTACCTTCTATCATGTAGCCTCTACGATACTGACCTTGTAAGTGTGCCTATGAAACTCTTCTCTCCATTTTTCCTCTAGCTTTTTGTCAATCTCTAGGCCTTACTTTGTAAACATATACAAGGCTTAATAGGATGCCTCTCTGGGCATCTATAAGTGTACTGAAGTTCTTCGCTCGACACTTTGTAGAACTTGCGAATGTGGATATATCTTATTTCATAGACCTGGTTATCCATTCGTATGTCTTTACTGCATCTACGTAGGTTATACTATACCATAATTCTTACTTCAATTTATCTTTACTGAGGTATGCTACCAAACTCCCGGTTACTTTTGTTGCTTATTCTTTAGGTATAAATCTCAGTCCTTTAATGTTAATTCATTACCGTTCGTCTTAAGGATGATGGCCTAATATCATGTCATACTTTGTAACGGGTATCTGTCCATTGTTGATTCACCTCATGTTGATCTACAATCCTCCACTTGAAAACTTGAAACTTCTTACGTAATACATTGCGGCCAGGGCTTACGTTGCATTGAGGAATATTTGAAGTGATATCCATAATCGTATTTCATAATGTCTCGATGTGATTCACCTTATGGGGGTATCCTAATCTCGTGTCGTCCGCGAAATCTTTTCTCCTTCTCTTTTTTTTTCACTTAAAATCATTATTCAAATGAAAGCTCGAACGTCATCCTTTATCTGTCACAATTACACCCTCATTTAGTGTTCCATTTCTTCTAAATGCTACTAGTCTTACACTCCTTTGAGCTCATTTAGGCTATACTGAGCTTTATATAATTCATAGAATCCATCAGCTTTCTCTCATTTTCGTGGGCTTAATCCCGAGGGCTTATCCATTCTTGTCACTTTCTCACTCGCCCTTTCTTATCCTTACTCCTGTGTTCCTACAACCTTGTCTCTCTACAATACTTTAGCTTGCGACCCATACATATCCATTTATACTACTCACAGCCCTCCTTCAACTTCCTTACACCATAGATTTCCTTATGTTATTTTGGAACATCACATCGTCTCTAACTCTTCTTTATTCTCTTAAATAGACCTCTTGGTACTTAGAAACCATAGGCTATAAGATATTCCACTGACGATGCCTCTATCATTTCTGGATATTGAATCCCAGCGGTTCTAGCCTTCTATCCGAAGAATGGACTATTCACGACCTTTTGCATTTGAGTATCTCGTACGTTGTTCACCTTTACCTTACTTACTTTATAGTCTCGCATCACATCTTCTATCTCCTTCATGACCTTCCTTTCATATAGGTAGAATTCACATCCACAACTTGAACTTATGTTATAATACTTGCACCTTTTTACATGATTCATCGAGAGCTTTATACTGACTTCTTATGAGGCTGGTATTCTTCTATGTCCATAATTTTCTGGGTTCAATAATCAAACTCCTGCTTTACTTAGTTAATGCAACTCTTTAGTTTCCTCTTTCCTCTGATCAACCTTTATGTAGGCTTAAGCTATCTTCCGATTTGCGGCTCATGGTGTTAGTTATTACTTTTCGCCTTTCATGGCGCTATGGAATATGCATGATACAATCCTTTAACAATTTAATCCTTCCTCTATGATCTGGGATCAATTATTTCTTTTAACGTATACGAGAATCTTCTATGGCTGTATATGTTGTATGTATAAAACTCTGAACCCTTAAGTGCATTTGTAACGTAATCCACTCTTGATCATTGATCGAATAATTTCTTTCGTTACACCTTAGATTTCTTTAAACGTAGGCTTTTACTTTTCCTGGTTTTTCTTCCCCCTTCGTGTCCATACTTAGCTTATCTTAGTTCCCACGCATATTGGAATTCCATAGAACTCATATGATCCTGGATACCAGTTCTGATTTTACTTTCCGCTTATTAACCACGGTAGGTGCTATTTTCTTATGGAGTCCATACAATGTTGTCGTGAGGCTGTTATTATAAGACCATTTCCTCCTTAGGTCAGTGAGCTTAGGTTGAAGCCCTCTTCCTTACTTTCTCAGCTAGTCTTTCATTGTAGTATTTAGGGAGGACCCTCTGACTCTTGTAAGGCTGCAAGCTTATCACATCGTATTCCTGACTTAATTTTCGATGTTCTTCCTTGCCTATAATTATCCGTAGTTACTTATCTCCACGCCCTTGTACTTGTAGGGTTACTTTTGAACTAATATTTTGACTATCTTCACGGTAGCACTTCCTTTTATTTCCGTAACACTCATACGCTACCTCTTTAACTTTCCTAACTCCTATATGGATATTTTCCAAGGATCACGATGTCATAACTGTGGGGTTGAATTCCTCATATTGGAGTTCCCTATGTTTATCTTGCACGAGCTGTTGATTTGTCTGTATTCTATTGTGTAGCCATAGCTAGGCTCTTCTTGAATTCACTACTAATTGCTTGTTGGCCCATTCCTGTATCAATATTCCGCGTAATCTTTCTTGGGTCATTTCCTTTATCTTAACTTATCTCTCGCACGAGCTCCTTATTAATCAATAATATCTCGGGCAGGAACCCTTACCTCCTTTCCCTGACGTCGTGTTTGCATAATGCTCTGGTATCATAGCATATCTGTAGGCTTTGAATAAGTGTAATCTCACCCCTTTTTCATTTTATCTCATTCTTACTTTACCATTCCATAATTACTAGAACCACTTAATTCTGACTTAATGTCACGTCATTCCATATTCCCCAGTTCGAGGAGTACTAAGAGTTGGAGCTACGACAATCTGCCTATAGATGTTCTACCTTTTCATTTGTGGCGTCCTTTCACATCATCGATGACCCTTACTGTACTAAGGATAATCCTTCTGTACTAAGGATAACAAAATTCCTTACTCACGAGGTGACAATTACTATAACTGGCACATACAGTCTCTTTAGCTTAATTTTGATCACATTGCTTACTTTAGAGAAGCGTCTTCCTGAATGACCATTCTCTGAACTTTTCATGAATCTTCTTCTGTTGTCCATTCTATTATTGCCGGTACAAAATCTAAAATTCTCATGATGTCGACCATGACCAAATCACTAAATCCCTAATTCATGTTTACTTTATCTGGTTCACCAGCCCATACTGATCTCTATTATTCGGGGTCTAGCTTTTCCTATTGGTAATCACGTTAGAGTCACGAACTTACTTCTTGAAATGAAGTTATGACTTTATGGCCTATACTATTTTGTTGTCTTAAGGCCTGTCACCTCTCGTCTCTTCCTCCACCTGACTATGGACCCGGTAATATCGTCATCTTTTTTATCTATCGTTGTCATCCATGTATCGCATCTTACTTATAATTCTTCCTTATCCCTCTTCTCATTACTCTGCTAATATTTATGTCTATCCCTTTCTTGTGAAAACTTCACCAACAGATTCTTTTGCTTTTTGCTCCGCTTGATTCATCCATCATCTCTTCGGGTTGCTTAACATCCTTGCTCTACTAGGGACGAGAGTCACATTAAAGTAATATTTATCCCTTCCAGTCTTTCAGTGCCTATCTTCTGAAATTTTTTATTTTATTTTTTTCGATCATGTTAGTATATACATCTAATTGTAATATTCTAGAGTGCACCATCTAGGTGTCTCACAAGAAGATCTATTAGCACATTTGTAATACCCTTCGGAAATGTCAACTAACACAAATAATCCATTCACCATTTTGGGTAACTCTAACCCTAGCGGGATCCTGATTTTCCGTCCTTTTCTTAAACTACACATGTTAGCCCCCATCAATTGTACATACTTCTGTTACAGTTGAATATAAACTCGAAAAGCTTATATTCCTCTGCTTGAGTTATAAACATTGTTAACCTTCATTAACTGGGCGCCTCGTACTCTTCTTCATCTTGCTTCTTTTGCTTGTTGAAACTTGTATTTATCTTCTGAATCTCTCATTGTCTTTCACCATTAAGGTGGATAGGTATTCTTGTCTTAAGACTGCTTATCAAGAGGCTTACACCTTTCAGTACGCAGATGATCTACTGAAGACCTCACATTTACTTATCATAAGAATGATGCAAAGTCGAGTTCCTCTGACTCAACTCTTCCATAGCAATGTTTTTTACCAACCGTCTTTCTGGATGTAGGTATCGTCTTATTACAAATAAAATAGAAGTTAGGAATTTGAATTCTTACAACTGAGCTCTACCACACGATCTAGAGTAAGAAGAAAGAGTGACAGTCCTAAATGCCTTGTAGCCTCCTGCTTATAAGTGTGGTGCACGACACACCCATAAACAAGACTCTACTAGACACGGCTTGTAGACTCCCTAGGAAAGAATTGCTCTGATATCACTTTTGTCACGACCCAAATCGATGGGCCGCGACGGGCACCCAGTACCTTACTCAACCGAGTACCAACATAATATATCATACTATCATAGATAACTGAGTCGGAAGGCTGCCGTGAGATAAGTAGAATACAACGTGAGATACCAACTTATACCTAAGACATACGGTCCTATAAGACCAAATATCCACTCGTATACTGAACATAGGCCGACAAGGTCATACAATCTTTTACGTACATGACATATGTCTACAAGCCTCTAAGAATACATAAGTTTTATAAAGGTCGGGACAGAGTCCCGCCATAAAACAATACACATTTATACCATACTAACCAAACAAGCAAGTCTGAAGCAAATGGAGCGCACCAACATCTTCCGCTGAGCTGATAATCTACTTGGAGGGCTCTCGATCTGTCTATCAGGACCTACAGGCATGAAACGCAGCGTCCCCAGGCAAAAGGAACGTCAGTACAAATAATGTATCGAGTATGTAAGGCACATAAATAAGTACATAACATACATGGAAGAAATATAGAGTAAATGACTCAACCTGTAAGTCAAGAAATAATTATAGTCTCATGCATATGCGTATAAATATCATGTTGTGCATAGGTACATGTTTCATAACATCATCAGGCATCTGAGGGCATCCCATCATATCATATCGGCCACTGTGGGCAAAATCATCAATGTATACCAGCTAATCAGGTGGTGGCGCGTATATAACGCTGTAACCTTTTTCATGTATCCCATATAAATATAATATACATATATACGCGTATATAACGTCATCTGGTCATGGGTCAATGTACATGTATAAATGCATGAGATGCATAAGAAATACGTTAATAAAATTTTTTCGGAACACCATAAAAATCAATATGCCTTTCGGATAAACATTATCAAATACGTATTCTTCTAGGACCCATGAACAAAAGATAGTAACAATTCACATGGGGAATCAAGAATATAGACACCACTAGTATTTCTATGAATAGAGTAATTTATAGAAACCATGCGTTAGCTCGTTCTTCTGTATAATTTGAATCATGCCAAAAAAAAGGAAGGGATAGCCTTAACATACCTGGAGTATAGAAAAAAACCGTATGATATTCTTGGAAAAGGCTGCACCGTACTCCCTTAAAATCACAAAATCTCACGTTGCTAATTGTGCTAAGAAACCTCGTCGGACTTTTTGTTGAAGAACTCATGTTATCAATGTAGTAATTTCATTGAAGTGTTTTGAGAAAGAATTTTATTGAAAGCCTTGTAAGAAACATGGCCAACGTTTTCTATGTTTGAAATAATGCTAATGTTTTTTTTTATTGCAAGAGTGATAAGGTTTTAATTGTATACAAAGTATAAGTAGAGGTGAGGTGTCTTCTTGAATTTATTTTGGCATGCCAACTAATCAAGACTAGTTAATAGTCATGATCTTAAGAAATGGCATTGCTGCCATGTTTTGGGGGTGGGGAAATTTTTGATATTTATCCAAAGTCTTTTATTAATCCACCACCAGTTATTAATTAATTAGGTAATGTCACATTACCCAATAATTAATCAATTACTCACATAATTGAGAATTATTCTCACTTACTTAAAATACTACTCACTTTTCACATACCTTATATACCTTACTATCATTTTCATGTGGTACCTTGTATGACACTAGTCCATAAATACCGAGTATTTTAGCTCGGGCCGTATTTTATCCCCACATGCTTAACTTGGACGAAAATTTGTTTTCTTTCCCTTGCTTTTCCTCTCACCTTCACGAATTTACTTATCACTTGTTTGAAATATCATAATGCTTATAATCTCCAAATAATCTTTTCCTTGGACTGATGTCAATTATCTTACAAAAAATTCAACGTACAATACTACAGGGTGCAACATCGTCATAATTTAATACTGCGAAGCGTAACATCATCGTAATATAATACTGTGGGACGTAATATCCACGTAATATCGCGGGGCATAACAATTTGGTTACTGTGGTGTCGATCTAGTCTAAGCCCGATCCATCGGTCTACACACTCCTCAAGCCCGAACCTACCTCGACCCGTACTTTCTTTCGAAGTGCGCCCTCGAGCCCTTATAATCGAGCCTCTCGATTTTACCGCACACAGATAGTCCCCGCGTTTCTTATAATGGAAGAATAAGAAACGATTTGAACCCCGATCTCTCGATTCCTCGGTCAAGAAGTCATTTTTGGGACGTAAGCATTACATGTGACCAGAATGTACCATCGGCTCGGTTCTCAAGAATCATTAATGCTTTCCAGCCGTTGGTCGGCCTCTAGAGACGTTGAACCGTTGTTAAAAATCTATAAATACCAACTTCCTCATTGATTTCAAACTTTACTCTGCTTCAAACACCTTTCTTGCTTTGACCAAATATTCCGTCGTTCAAACCTTTCTTGTTTCCTTTTGTTCTTTTGCCGGTCATATTCTTTCTTTCTATGTCTCTTGTTTGCGACCATGGCTAAGACCTCCAAAGTAGTGTCGCATAAGTAAAGAGCCTACTCCTCGAAGTTGGTCGGCGGCAAGACGTCGGTGGAGTCGCGCGTGGAGGAGTGTGTTCCCCGACCATGCAAATTGACCTCTGATATTAAAGTGGATAGACCCCCTTCAGTTATCGGACGGTGTGAGCTCATGTCCCGTTACATTTGCTCGATATCTGGGGATGATCTCAAGCGAGTAAAATAGGATTCTAGTTGGGAAGACAAAGATGTGGTGGCTCTTTCGCTTGATGAGGATATCACCACTCATGTGAAAGGGTTTTGGAGTGTTTACACTTACCCTTTCACACTGGGGCCCGTGGACCCGATCATACTCGATTTTTGTAGTCAGTACCGAGTAACCCTAAGGCAGGTCCACCCCTCGTTTTGGCGCATCGTGATCGTGCTCAAATTCTTCTCGACCAAAGTCGAGGGGATGCCTTTCAACCTCGACCATCTAATCAGGTTGTACAGTCCACGACTCTATCGAGGTGGTTTGATAAAACTCCAGCACTGGGATACCAAACCAGTATTTTCGGGCATAGATGAAGTCAAGGACCGGGGCTGGATGGGTAGGTTTGTTCGATTTAGGACCTCTGATTTGATACATGCTAAGAAGATGCCATTCCCCGAGGAATAGAACATGAAACGTAAGTCCTATTTTTTTCATCGGCATTTGATTTCTTATTTTATGAATTTCTTTTATCGATCTGAATTCCATTTCGTGGTGCAGCTTCAGCTTGGTTCCTTGGTGCTATCCCGGACCTCGAAGGCTGGGTTCGTAAATTAGTCTCCACTTCCTCACACTACGAGCGTTGCTGGCGAGATTTGGCCAAGGGCCGATGGGAAGCTAAGAATCATGGTAAGCTCCTCAGTCTATGAGCCGATGTCTTTTCGTAGGAGTACCGGTTTCTAACTCGTTCTTCTTCTACATGTCTTGGAGAAAACGTAGCCATGAATCCACCCCCGCCTGGCAAAGAGGAAGTTCCATAACCACCTAAGGATAGGAAAAGGTGAAGGTTTTCGTCCTCCGATACCCCGAAGCCTAAGAAAAGCACTGTCCGGAAATCGAGGGTCGACACCATTGTTTTGGCTACCGACGCGCGAGGTGAAGATGATGACTGTATTTTGATAGCCCACGAGGGGGAAGCATCGCAGCTTTCGAGGTCGTCAAGCCGTCGGTGAATAAGTCGGCCCGTTCTCAAGTTGGGGGGATTTCGGATAAAGATGTTCTTGAAGTCCCGAGCCGTCAATCGGTAAGGAAATTCCTTGTTGTGCCAAAATATCGGTGGACACAATCGATAGATCTAGCTCTGAGGCCTTTAAGAGAAGGGAGAGTGTCCTGAGCGATTCATTTGAGACAATAAATATAGATGATTCACCGCCCGACCCTTCATTTTTCGAGGGGCAGTTCTGAGACGCTCAGGCTATGAAAACTCTAGATGCGGATCTAGGCCATGAAGGGGGCGACATATTTCGGGATTGTTTCGATGGGCTCGAGGACGATACAGAGCCAGACGCGTTGATTATTTTCAACGAAGCTCAACGCCTTTTGAAACGGGTAAACATACTTGCGCATACGTCTAGTCCGTATTTTCTCAAGACTAACTCTATCGTTTACGTGCAGGCTTTGGTGCTTCATCGATAGGCATCATACAAATCTTAGACGGAGCTGACCCGATGTGAGGCCAAGCTCAAAAGTCTCAAAGAGGAGAGGGATGGACTAAAACTCCTTTATGTTCGAAAGGAGGAGGAAATTGCGGCCATCCGAACTGAACTTGCGGGTGCCCGTCAAGATCACACCGAACTCCTTGAGAAGGTAAGATAATTTCTTGAAACTTCGCAAAATATTGATTCAGATTTGGTGATGAATTCTATCGGTTTCGCAGTTTCAGCAGAAGAGCGAATTGGTGTTGCGGCTCCAAGAAGAGGCTAAGATGAAGGAGGCTGAAACTCTAGGGTGGAAGTAGCACATGGAGCGTCTTGCCTCTGAGAATGATGCTCTTTGGGCCCAGTAAACTATAGCTAAGCGCCAGCTCCGAGGTGCGGTGGAAGAATGTATAGCTCGAGCCCGTATGACCGAGGAGGTTGAAGACGTTCTTGGTAAGGCTAAATCCGAACCGGAGGCACTTGCGGCCTCCTACAGAGTTGATGCCGAGGTCACCAATCTTCGGGCGCACAAAATTTCTGCTTCTACTGAGGCCAGATTGTCTCGTTTTGTTGCTCATGCCAAGCAGAAATCTTGGAGATAGGCTCTCGAAGATATATATGCTCGTGGCCTTGACCTTTCTACTGAAATCGAGAAAGTGAAAGCTTCGCAAGATGAGACCGCTGCTTTGCTCTCTGATTATGATGGTTCTGTTAGTGGATCCGATGGTGAGGCCTCTGAGGGAGATGTGTTTGCCTAGGTTATTTGAGAGTGAGTCGGTGTCGAGGGGGGATAGCCCTGATAACGACTAAGTTGTAGCTTTTTTCTTTCTTTTCTTTTGTAAGGCCCTGGTTGGCCCCTTTGTACATATCTTTTTGGTGCAATCAAAAATATTTCCTGATGTCTCTGTGTCTTTGTATATTTTAATATTCTCCACTGAAATATTCTCTTAGCTTAATTCGTGATCGAAACAAACCCTTAGGCTTCTTATTTTTCCGGGGGCAAGTCCCCGAGTTATGAAGTCAAGTCCCTCACTTTGAAGCTTATTAGGGAGTTTGTCTCGGGGACGGCGTGTATCGAACTGATATACGAGTTATCCCCATTTGCCAAGCTCGAAAAAATTTATAGTATAGGGTAGGCCCTTAAGTTATATAAATGATTATTAAGTTCTTGAGTTTGAATTGTTTGTTTAAGCTCGCAACAATCAGGTCTCGATCTTTAATTGTAGTGGCCTTTCGGCTCATGAGATCGGCCCTCTGACTCTTTTATATCGGCCCTTAGGCTCTTTTAGGTTGACCCTTTTGGCTCTTTAAAGGTTGGCCAGTTTGGCCTCAAAAAGCGGCTATAATTTTTCCCTCTTCGACTAAACGACTTAGTGAAAATTTCTTATGCCTTAGCATTATTTTTTATACCCATTAGGTTTTTCGAGGGTTCGACGATCGGAACCCAGGTTTTCTTAACTTGTATGTGTTGAGATGATTTAACATCTCGAAGGCTGATGTTATCGAAGCCTTTGAATTATTTGGGGGCTGATTTTATCGAATCCCTTATTTGCTTTGCCGAGGGTAGCCTTATTTAACCAATTTTTTGAAGTATTTGAAGGCCTTTAGTTTATGGAGGAAGTCGTACGTCTCTGAGCCGCGTAATGTCGGTTGTAGCCTTTTTATATGACTGCAGTCTTTAGTATGGCCGTAGCCTTCGGGTATGTCTCTTGGACTTGTTTCTCGATAACATTTCGAACTTGTTCGAAATGTTAGTCCTCGAGTGTGATGGCCTTGGCCTGTACATCGAGGGTGCCTCTTTGAGGTCTTATAACTTCGAATTTTAGATAGCTCGAGTAAATAGTCCCCGAGTATCCGAGGTACGTTTGCACTCGACCCTTGGGCCGTTTTTCACGAGTGATGGTTTTGCGCAATAGATCATAAGTATACAAATCGTACAATAGAAATCTTACTTCAAACACGAGATGTTTGGAAAAATAGAGAATTTCTTTGTATTATTCATACATGCGTACATGTTTTGTTGTCGAGGCTCGGCTATTCTACATGGACACGGTTCATTCGACCGTTTGGCCCATTACAAAATCCTTTCTATCGAGACCCATTTACATAACATCCGAGGGTGATGCCCATCCCCCCCCCCCAGTATTCGAGGTTGATTGCAAAGAAGCATTCGATACTATTGAATTATCCCCAGGTAGCACATAGTTGTTGCCTCGTTAAAAACCTTGCCGGAAAAACCCATATGGGATAAAAAGTAGTCTAATGGAAAAAGAGTGCAACGCGTACTTTAAAAGCCCGGGTCTCGATTTCTTGGGTTGGGTACATACAATAAGTTAGTTTCTCATATTTAAGTAAACGAAAAGGGAAAGGTCCATACCTTAACAATAATATCTCTTGAGAAGTGATATGTTCCAATTATTTGACAATGGCTCACCGTCCATTGTTCCAAGCTTGTATAACCCTTTACCGACAATGTCAAGAATCTGATATGGTCCTTCCAAGTTAGGACAAAGTTTTCCTTCGTTAGAGTCTCGAGTATTGATTGTGATTTTCCTTAAGCCCACGTTCTCGACTTTGAAGTGTCGAAGATTGGTTCTTCTATTGTAGTATCTCTCGATTCGTTGTTTTTGGGCAGCCATTCGAAAGAGCGCCGATTCTCGTCTCTCATCCAATAATTCGAGGCTAGTATTCACTGCCTCTCGATTTGATTCTTCTGTTGCATGTAAAAATCTGGCGCAGGGTTCTCCGACTTCGACGGGTATCGAGGCTTCGGAGTTGTAGACCAGAGAAAATGGGGTTGTCCCGGTGCTGGATTTTCGATGTCGTTCTATATTCCTATAGAACCTCGAGCAACTTTTCTCTCCACTTTCCTTTGGATTCATTTAACCTTTTCTTCAAGTTTTGGATGATAGTTTTGTTTGTTGATTCAGCCTGTCCGTTTCCACTAGGGTGATATGGCGTCGATAGTATCCTTTTTATTTTGTGGTCTTCGAGGATCTTTGTTACCTTACTTTAGATGAACTATTTGCCATTATCATATACTATTTCAGCAGGTATCCCGAATCGACATGCAATGTGATCCTATATGAAGTCGATCACTTCTTTTTCCCTAACGTTTTCGAAGGCATGCGCTTCAACGCATTTAGAGAAATAGTCAGTCATAAACAATATGAATATAGCTTTACCTGGGGCCGATGGTAGAGGTCTGACGATGTCCATTCCCCATTTCATTAATGGACACGGGGATAGGACCGAGGGAAGCTGTTTACCGGGCTAATGAATCATCGGCGCGAACCTTTGACATTTATCGCATTTTCGAACGAACTCCTTAGAGTCATTCTCCATGATATCCCAATAGTATCCTGCTCTGATGACCTTTCGAACTAGTGATTCGGCGCCAGATTGGTTTCCAAGAGTGCCTTCGTGGATTTCTCATAACACATAATCGGTATCTCCCGGACCCAGACATACGGCCAATGGGCCATCGAACGTTCTTCTGTATAACGTTCCTTCCTCGTCCAATGTGAAATGAGCTGCCTTAGTTTGTAAGGTCCTTGATTCCTTGAGTTCCGAGGGTAGCTTCCCATTTTTCAAGTAATCAATATACTTGTGTCTCCAATACCAAGTTAAGCTTGTGGAATTTATTTCAGTGTGACCTTCCTCAATTATGGACCTCGAGAGTTGGACGACATTCCCTGAGTTAATTTCATCTTCGTCGACCGATGACCCCAAGTTGGCAAGTGCATCGGCCTCGGTATTCTGTTCCTGAGGTACATGTTGCAGAGTGCATTCTTTGAAGCGGTGCAAAGTGATCTGTAACTTGTCTAAATATCTTTGCATCATATCTTCTCGCACTTTGAAAGTGTCGTTTACCTGGTTAACTACCAGTAGGGACTTGCATTTAGCTTCAATGACCTCCGCTCCCAAGTTCTTTACTAATTCCAGACATGCAATCACAGCCTCATACTCGGCCTCGTTGTTAGTAAGCTTAACAGTTTTAATCGATTGTCTAACAATACTTCTCATAGG
This sequence comes from Nicotiana undulata, assembly GCA_005239495.1. Taxonomy (NCBI): domain Eukaryota; kingdom Viridiplantae; phylum Streptophyta; class Magnoliopsida; order Solanales; family Solanaceae; genus Nicotiana; species Nicotiana undulata. The sequence goes on from ML287868.1 coordinate 49,878, forward strand.
CGGTTTTAAAACAATACCGAGTCTGACCCTTTCACGTTCGAGGCTCCGTCCGTAAAGAGGGTCCATACCCTTAAGGAGGTTCCCAATTTCAGCAGTAGCTCCTTTTCTACTTCGGGTACGAGGGCTTGCAAAAAATCTGCCACGAAGTCTGCTAATATTTGAGACTTGATGGTCATTCGGGGCTGATATTCAATATCAGACCCGCCAAGTTCGACGTCCCATTTAGCTAGTCGGCCCGATAATTTGGGCTTATGCAATATATTTCGAAGGGGATATGTGGTAATAATACATATAAGATGACACTTAAAATATGGCTTTAGTTTTCTATATGCGATTATTAGTGCAAGTGCTAATTTTTCTAGGTGCGGGTATCTGGTTTCAGCATCTCTTAAAGTTTGACTTACGTAGTAAATTGGGAATTGTGTACCTTGTTCTTCTCGGAATAGCACTCCACTTACCACTATCTCAGACACCGCAAAATATAAATATAGCTTCTCATCTGCCTTTGGGGTGTGGAGCAAATGTGGGCTCGAAAGATACCGTTTCAGTTCCTCCAATGCTTGGTGACATTCCGGAGTCCATGTAAAGTCATTTTTCTTTTTAAGCAAGAATAAGAACCTGTGACTCCGATCCGACGACCTCGAAATAAACCGGCCTAGGGAAGCTATTCGTCCGGTTATCCTCTAAACGGCTTTCACACTGTCCACGGCGGTGATGTCCTCGATGGCTTTGATTTTGTCGGGGTTAATCTCGATTCCCCGATTTGACACCATAAAGCCGAGGAATTTTCCCGAGTCGATCCCGAAGGCACACTTCTCGGGGTTGAGTTTCATGTTGTACTTCCTCAAGATCTCGAAGGTTTCCTGTAAATGAGTCAAATGGTCCTCTGCGCGCAGGGACTTAGCTAACATGTTGTCATTGTGAACTTCTATTGATTTTCCTATATGTTCTTCAAACATCTTGTTAACTAGGCGTTGATATGTAGCCCCCGCATTTTTTAGCCCAAAGGACATTACGTTATAGCAGTATGTTCCATACTTAGTGATAAAAGAGGTTTTTTCCTGGTCTTTTGGGTCCATCTGAATTTGGTTGTACCCAAAATAGGCATCGAGAAAGGTAAGTATCTCGTGGCCAGCCGTGGTGTAGATCATTCGGTCGATGTTAAGCAAAGGTAAAGAGTCCTTTGGACATGCTTTATTTAGATTCTTATAATCTACGCACATTCTAAGCTTGTTCCCCTTTTTTGGGACTACGACTACGTTGGCTAATCACTCGGGATATTTGACCTTCCGGATGGACCCTATTTTAAGGAGTTTAGTTACCTCTCCTTATATGAAGTCGTGCTTCACCGAGGATTGAGGCCTTCTCTTCTGCTTTGTCGACCTGAACATGGGATCCAGGCTAAATTGATGAGTTGTAATCTCGGGGGGGATTCCTGTCATATCTAGATGGGACCACGCAAAGTAATCCTTGTTATTAATAAGAAATTGAATGAGTTTTTTCCTGAGTTTGGGGGTTAACCCCGTTCCCAGGTATACCTTGCATTCTGGTAGATACTCGATAAATATCACTTGTTGCAGCTCTTCGACCGTTAACTTAGTTGCATCTGATTCTTCAGGAACGACGAAGGTTCGAGGAGTGAGAAAATCCTCTTCATCATCTTTGGTTACCTGTTTATCCTCTTCGGTCGAGGCTGGGGGCGGTGATTTCTATTTGGTTGCTTGCTTATCTTTGATGCTTGATTTTTCTGAGGTCGAGGATGCTGGTTTCGGTGTCACCTCATCGACTGCGAACATCTCCTTTGCAGCTTGTTGCTCTCCGTAAACTGTTTTTACCCCATCCTCTACTGGGAACTTCATAATCTGGTGAAGGGTCGATGTCACCGCCCTCATGTTATGGATCCACGGCCTCTCGAGCAGTGCGTTATACCTCATGTCACCTTCGATGACGTGAATTTCTGTGTACTGGATGGTTCCAGCCACGTTTACTGGTAGGATTATTTCTCCCTTTGTTGTATCGCTAGCCATGTTAAAGTTGTTCAATACCCGAGATGCGGGTACAATTTGATCAAGTAGGCCGAGCTGCTCTACGAACCTCGACCTGATTATTTTGTCGAGCTACCTGGATCCACAAGAACACGTTTAACTAGAACTTTATTTAACAAGATAGAAATTACCAGGGCTTCGTTGTGTGGTTGGGAAAGGCTTTCTGCCTCCTCATCGTTGAATGTAAGGGTGCCTTCGGGAATGTAATCTCGGGTCCGTTTGGCCCTTGTATTTGACACTTTGGTGCGTTTGAAAATAGGTCCCTGCGGGATGTCGACTCCACCGACAATCATGTGGATAACATGCTGAGGCTTTTCTTCCTCATTGTTTTTGTTGGTGTCTCTCTCCTTAAAGTCATTTTTGGCTCTGTCGCTGAGGAATTCTCTAAGATGGCCCTTGTTGAATAACCGAGCCACTTCTTCTCTCAATTGTCTGCAGTCTTCGGTCCTGTGGCCATGTGTGCCATAGTACTTGCACATTAAGTTAGGATTTCCCTGAGAAGGATCCGTTTGAATCGGTCTTGGCCACCTAGTGTCTTTAATCCTTCCAATGGCAGATACTATACCCGAGGCATCGACGCTGAAGTTATACTCTGATAATTGAGGTGCTTCCGTGGGATCCGCGTACTTATCGAATCCAGTCTTACTCATGAGTCCCCGAGGATTATGTCCTCGGTCGCCCCTTCGATCACTACGGGTGGAATTACGTCTCGTATAGTTGTTCCTTCTATCTGCAACGTACGACTGATATCGATCTTTGGATGGCCTCGATTCTCTGTCGAAATCTCTTTGGCCCTTACATGTCGACCTACTCGGGTGTACTGAACCCGAGGGGGCTCCCAGTTGGTCATCCTCAACTCTAATCTTCGACTGGTACCGATTGTGAACATCCGCCCAAGTCACAGCCGGGTATTCTATCAGATTTGTTTTAGTTGACATGATGCGATCGAGATCCTCTCGTTCAGTTCCTGTGTGAAAGCTTGAACAACCCATTCATCGGTAACAGCTGGCAACTCCATATGTTCCATTTGGAATCGAGATACAAATTCTCGAAGCATCTCGTTTTCCCTCTGCTTTACCTTGAAGAGGACTGATTTTCTTGTTGCAACTTTTATAGCTCATGCGTGTGCCTTTACAAACAAGTTTTCCAACATGGAAAACGAATCGATAGAGTTCGGAGGCAAGTTGTGATACCAAATCATGGCTCCTTTGGATAGGGTCTCTCCCAATTTCTTTAGCAGGGCTGACTCGATTTCATCGTCTTCCAAATCATTTCCTTTAATAGCGCATGTATAAGAGGTAACGTGCTCATTAGGGTCCAAGGTCCCGTTGTATTTTGGTATATCGGGCATCTTGAATTTCTTCGGTATGGGCTTTGGAGACGCATTTGGAGGAAATGGTGTAGAAATTGCACAGAACGCCCTATTTGGTCGCCCCCATTTAACCTATACCCATATTTTTAAAATTATTTAACCTATACCCTAATTTTTACAACTTCAGGTGCCGCCTTCCTGATACCTGTGCAAAACTTGAGCTTATTTAGTGCTGAAATTTTTACAAATGAACTAAATAACTTCAGCACTTCTGCTGAAGTTTTTGAAAGAGCTTTATTGCAAAACTAAACTTCAGCTTATTTAGTGCTGAAGTTTTTGCAAATGAAGTAAATAACTTCAGCATCTTCTGCTGAAGTTTTTGAAATTTTTTTATGACAAAACTAATTAATCCAGGACAGAACTTCAGCTTATTTAGTGCTGAAATTTTACAAATGAACTAAATAACTTCAGCACTTCTACTGGAGTTTATGAAAAAGCTTTATGACAAAACTAATTAATCCAGGACAAAACTTTAGCTTATTTAGTGCTGAAATTTTTACAAATGAACTAAATAACTTCAGCACTTTTGCTAAAGTTTTTGAAAAAGCTTTATGACAAAACTAATTAATCCAGGACAAAACTTTAGCTTATTTAGTGCTGAAATTTTTACAAATGAACTAAATAACTTCAGCACTTCTGCTAAAGTTTTTGAAAAGGCTTTATGATAAAATTAATTAATCCAGGACAAAGCTTTAGCTTATTTAGTGCTGAAGTTTTTATAAATGAACTAAATAACTTCAGCACTTTTGCTAAAGTTTTTGAAAAAGCTTTATGACAAAACTAATTAATCCAGGACAAAACTTCAGCTTATTTAGTGCTGAAGTTTTTACAAATGAACTAAATAACTTCAGCATTTCTGCTGAAGTTTTTGAAAAAGCCTAGAATGCTGAAGTTTGTCTGATTGTCTTTGCTACTTCAGGCCCGTATGCCTGAAGTTTATGCGAAAGGTGGGTACGCTTGCAATTTTTTTTGCAAAGCGGGTATAAGTTAAACGTGACCCAAAAAGCGGGTATAGATGCAAAAGCCCCGAAAATGGTTTTTCTACAAATTTCTTGGATTCCATTCCCTTTAAGATCGGTGGTGCCCCCGGAATCTGATCAACTCGAGAGTTATAGGTTTCTACCTTCTTATCATTTGCTTCGATCTTCTTCTCCCCCGACCTTATCCTCTTAGTAAGCTCCTCAAGCATTCTCATTATAGTAGGATCGGTCGTCGAAGTATTGTCACCTGATCTTTCAGGCACTGGCTCGGTACGGCGAGTAGCCTCTTGCTTGACCCTATTCGGGGTCTGGTGTTGATTTTGCAATTGGGCAATAGCGTTCTGTTTGGCTTGCAGCATTTCAAATATGGCTTGGAGACTAACACCTTCGTCTCCTATGCCTTGGGTACCTCGACCGTCGGTTCTACCTTCTCTGCGTACGCTTCTATCGGGGTCTCCGCCTAAATCTGCATTCAAAGCAATATGTGAACCAACGTCGACCGGGTTAGCGGGAGGCACTCCCCCGAGACCAACTTGTGGGACCTCGACTCCTGAAGCGACAACATTCTCGTTCTCCCCGTGGAGTTACAGGCCATTGTCACCATCTGTAGCTGTGTTTCGTGAGTTTGAAATGATTTATCTTGAAAACAAAATTCTTGACAAGAAACAAGCATAAAATAGTGTGTTATACCAGAATTAACACCGAAAAATCACTATTATCCTTAGCCCCACGGTGAGCGCCAAACGGTTTACCTCGAAATACGAGTAACAATTAAATTTGTAATGTGGTTATAAGGATACGCGATTTAATTCAATGCTAATTAGTAAAAGACTAAGAAAATAAATGAATCAAATGATTCAAATAGATCGAACCCGTGTAACTGCAAGTTAACGACCTCAATCTGGATTGGACTCAAGAACAGTTGTCGATAATAGTAAGAACAACAATAATTATAAGAACAACTTGAATACCAAGAGTTAACAGTAAATAAAAGAGATGTGTATTCAGCAGTGTGAGTTAGTGCTTGAGCGTTATGATAATTGTGATAATATCATGCTTACAAATGACTAGGGTTCCCCTTTATATAGTAGAGGAATCCTAAATAAGGAATGATTCTAACTGCAGAAGTAAAGTACATGATTGACATTATTAACCGCTAATAGCTCTACTGGCTCCGAGATTCTCGGCGGGACTGATGATTGAGCGCGGATATTTCGTGATTCGGTTATTGTGATGTCGATCTAGTCTGACCCCGATCCATCGGTCTACACACTCCTCGAGCCCGGACCTACCTCGAGGCGCACTTGCTTTCGAGGTGCGCCCCGGAGCCCTTGTAATCGAGCCTCTCGATTTTACCGCACACAATATTATGTCTTTTAGAGAAGGTTCATGATTAGGATTCTTTCAAGTTAAAAGCATGTCAAGTCATAGACAGCTGTGAGAAGAAAGTAACAAAAGCACACATAGTGCATATTAGAAACATTCGCCGCAATTGCACAAGAACTTCTGATTAAGGTATGCATGTGTGACTAATTCTAAGAAATATATTTGTTAGAATATACGAATGAAGAATGAACATCAAAGTGTTGACCAAGCATCATGGAGTATATTTCAACTATACATATCTTACAAGAAAACAGAGTAATATCATCTTTCAAGTAAGCCCTTAACATAAACCATGCCTTTTTCACTCAGCTGTAGCTCCTTCCGCATTTTCTCTACTTCTTGGTCATCACCTTGAACAACAATTTCTGACAAGCTTCCATCATCTCCGACCATCATTTTCACCTTGATCTGCTCCTTTCTGGATGCTCGAGTCCAATAATATACACCCCTGAAAGAAACAGTTTGCAATCAACAACAATACACATTCAGAGTTGACAGATGAATTTTTTTTATTAGCAGTACTTACGCTAACGGACTTAAGGCAGTGATCCAGAACCAATTATTGCCTACATCTGGAACTGTTATAGTAAGAACAAGGGCAACACTTCCCAAGCTTATGCAGGTGCAGAAAGTTAACAATGCTGCTTGTCCTCGGCTTGGAACCATCATTCCCTCAAACCTTCAGGATGCAAAAGTTACATTAGTCTCAATGAGAGAGAGAGAAGGCTGAAACAATCAATATAGGTAATTGCAATAATTAAATATCCTCTATTGAGGCAGAAGTGCTCTCTCACAGGTCAAGGCATGACAAATATACTAATGCGACAAATTAATTGTAGTGTTACTCACCTACATAAAGATTCTCAAACAATAGTGCGATGTTGCACAAATTTTCTAATACGTTATCTCAAGCATCGGAAAAGAAAATCTTACGGTGTGCACCTCAGATGAAAAGATACGAAAAGAGCTTAATCACATATTATTAATCCAAAGCATGACCACTTTTAGCAGAAAATAACATTCAATCATAAACATAAGTAAAGACAAGCTTATGCAGCCAATAGCAGAATTCGCAGCCATCTCAGGCCAGTGCTATTCGCATCAATTAAACAAAATTGTGCTGGGAAAAGCTAAAGAATAAAAATGAAAAAAAAAAAAAAAAATTATACCAGAGCAGTTGTCCAATCGACTAAGTTTACTGTTATTTTCACTTTTGTTTTTCAGAATTCAACTCCTTTGCCCAGACAAAAGTTAGAGAAAAGGATACTCTGACAATTGGACTATCACCCTTAGAGGATAAGGCACAAAGATAACATAAGTTTAAAAAAATAAAATATATTAGTGGGTGGGGGTGGGTTACTCACGTAATAGTCTCTCCTCTATCCAACACATCAAAGTTATTTCGAGTGAAGAATGAAAGAATTTCGCCAGCAACCTGGTTAGCTGCCTTCTTACCATCCTCTATACCTTCCTTAACAAATGTCTTCTGCACTATCTGCATAAAAAATTCACCATAAAAATACAAGATAAGAAAAAAACCAAAATAAAATGTACACATGGAATTAAACAAATGAATGACCTTGGATTTGACAGATCGTTTAATAAGGGACCAAAGACCAGGAACAGAAATGACAAAGAGACCGAGTGAAGTGTAGTAGCTAGCTACTGAATAACCAGCATCTGATGCTGCTATTGAAAAGAGAGATGATGGGTTTTCTTGAAATTGGTCAAGGACAAGTAGAGGAGCGGAAGTAGTAGCAGTAGCAGTGAAGAGGACATCGGTGAATGCGTGAACGGTGAAGCGGGTTCTGGGTTTTGTTCGGAGACATAGATGACGATGGTGCTGGTGAAATTCTCGGGTACTGAGGAAACTTGAAGGAAGGGAGAGAGGAGAGAGCAGAAGCTTTGCTGCCATTGGAACTACTTTTGGTGCAGATTGAAACACACAAATGTGCGGAGACGAAACAGTTTATAGTTCGTCACCGAAGTTATCACTTCCACCTTCCAACTACTTATAATTGCATTTTTATCCCTCTTTCCTTTTAATTTTTGCCAAATACCTAGATAGCCCCTTTAAAGTTGACACAATTTGTAAATTAGACCCTTCCAACTTAGCGAATGACCTATACTTAGGTGTGTTTGGTACGAATGAAAATATTTTTCGGAAAATGTTTTCTAATTTCTACGTTTGGTTGGCTTAAATATTTTGGAAAATATTTTCCTCATCAACTCATTTTCTTTCAATTGGAGAAAAATATTTTTCCTATCAAGAGTAAGGAAAATATTTTCCAAAACTCTTTCTCAACCTTCCTCACCCTATTCCTTAACCTCACCAACCCACCCCCACCGCCCACCCGTGCAAAAAAAATAATAATTTATTTTTACTTTATTTTTTTATTTTAAAATTTCTATTTTTTTTCCTGCACCCCTCCCTATACCTACCCCCACCCCCATCCCGCCCCACCTCCCTGCCCCTAATCCCGCACAAGAAAAAAAAATTTACTTTTTTTTGTAATTTTCAAATTTCTGTTTTTTTCTGCACCCTCACCCCCCNTCAACTTTCCGAACCCACAAATTTTATAAACTTCTGAACCGCAAAACTTTCGAACCCGTAAACTTCGAAAGTTTGGAACTTGTAAAATTTTGGAACTCATAACTTTGGAACTTGTAAAATTTTGAACCTGTAAAGCAAAAGATGAAAAAAGTAAAACTAAAAATATTAATATTTTTAGTTTTACTTTTTTCATCTTTTGCTTTACAGGTTCAAAATTTTACAAGTTCCAAAGTTATGAGTTCCAAAATTTTACAAGTTCCAAACTTTCGAAGTTTACGGGTTCGAAAGTTTTGCGGTTCAGAAGTTTATAAAATTTGTGGGTTCGGAAAGTTGATAGTTCGAAAGTTTATGACTTCATATTTATTGTATCAAAATAATTTATGAATACTCTTGAGAAATATTTTCCTCGATTTGCGTACTAAACACCGGAAAATGAATAAAATTACTACTTGTTTTCTTGGAAAACATTTTCCGTCATACCAAACACACCCTAATTCTTGGTAGAAGTTTGTCTTATAAACAACGGAAAAAGGTTTAAAATGGCCCTAAACTATTGAAAAATATTTTAAAATATCCTTCATCCACCTATTGGGCTAAAAATACTCCTTCATTCACTTTTTTGGTTCACTTATGCCCTTTGACCGTTAGATCAATGCTTAATTAAAAATAATTATTATTCTCTTTGTAAAACTTAAAAAAAAAATTGTAAAATATTTACGTTTTTTTAAACTAATGCACTAATAGTACAATTATTTAGTAAAGTCTTCTTATTTTATTTTTCAGTTTTTACAAAAAGAAATTCAGTTTTTACAAAAGATTTTTTTTTAAATTTCTTTCAGTTTTTTTAAGCATTAATTTTGTAAAAACTTGAAAAAAAATTGTAAAAACAGGAAAAAAATGTTTCTAATAAAATATTTTCGTTTTTAAAAAACTGAAAAAAAATATTTTCAACAAAATATTTTCGCTCTTTTTTTCATTTTTTCAGTTTTTTTTAAAGCATTTCATTTTATTTTTGTTTTTCAGTTTTTTTTAAAGAAAAAATATTTTCGTTTTTTAAAAATAATTTGTTGAAAATATTTTTTTTAGTTTTTAAAAAACGAAAATATTTTATTAAAAATATTTTATTTCTGTTTTTACAAAAACAAAATTCAGTTTTTACAAAAAAATGCTTTGAAAAACTGAAAAGTTGAATTGCTTTTTTGTAAAAACTGAAAATGAAGAAGAAGAAGATTTTACTAAATTAGTGGGACTATTGGTGCATTAGTTTAAAAACCGAAAATATTTTTTTTAAGTTTTACAAAAAGAATAATTATTATTTTTAATTTAGCATTGACCTAACGGTCAAAGGGCATAAGTAAACCAAAAAAGTAGATGGAAGGGTATTTTTAACCCAATAAGTGAATGCATTTTAAAACTTTTCCAATAGTTTAGCGGCATTTTGAACCCTTTTCTGTATAAATAATTCATGCGACATGGCCAAGTTAGTGTTTTCCACACAAATTTGAGAGTGAAAATAATATTATGGTTTTTTTTTAATAAACAGAAAAAATTAACATCACTGGATCTCACTCACACCCTCCCTTTCTTCTTCAATTTTCTACCACCCAAAGAAATCATTAACTGTTGCGATTTAAAATCCACGTGAATCGTAACGACGTCTAACACCGCTTGCTAGGCAAGCCAATAATCAATGAACTAAAACAAACTTAATAACAATATTGAATAGTCTCATCGGCGGAATTATCATAAATGACTCAAATCAATAGCAACAATACAATAAAAATCATCTCATGATCTGGTGTTAACGAGTACATGAGCACTATAGAATAAGTAAATACAAGGTCTGAATTAAATATAAAACTTTTCGAAGGACTAAACAGTGTTAGCATGAAAGAATGAAATGAATTTCAAGGCCTGCGAACGGAATGACAGTGCTACCTCGAAATATCCCAGCTAATCCAGATCCAGCTCATGAGCAACTACCATGATCAACAACACCTAGATTTGCACACAAAGTGCAAAGTATAGTATGAATACAATCGACACATGTACTCAATAAGTAGCAAGTCTAACCTCGGGCTGAAGATAGTGGCTAATGTTCATTTTTCATAGCCAATAGTAGCAATAATAGCATAATAATAGTATATAAAAAAATTGCTCAACTATTGACAGGCTCAGCTTAACAAATAGGAGGAGAAATAGGCATGTTTTTCAGATATAATAGTCAAGGCATCAACTTCAACAGAATTCACTTAGACGGGTATTTAACATGACAAAACTGTGATATCAAACACTTCAAGTAATGATATAATTTAACAATTAGCATGATGTATAATACAGATCTATCTTGCACGTCAGTTGTACATGCCAAATCAACAAAGAATCACAGTTTGAATGCCAAGTGCACATAATCTTAAGACATTCATAATGCTCGGCACAAAGTGCACCTCAATCATACTCTGAGCACACTCACTGTCACGATCCAAATCGATGGGTCGCGACGGGCACCCGGTACCTTACTCAACCGAGTACAGACATAACCTATATTTTTATATCATGCTATCAAAGGTAAATGAGACAGAAAGGATGTCGTAGGATAACTGGAATAAAATATTTAATACAACTTATACATAAGACATACGGACCTATAAAACCCCAATGATCACTCGTACACTAAACATAGGCCGACAAGGCCATAAAATCTTTTACGTACATGACATATGCCTATAAGCCTCTAAGAGTAGATAAATACAATCAAGGTCGGGACAGGGCCCCGCCATCTAAACAATACACGTCCAAATCATACTTACCAAATGCGCAACTCCGGAGCAAATGGAGCAAACCAACATCTTCCACTGAGCAGATAACCTACTTGGAGGACTCTCGACCTGTCTATCGGGACCTGCGGGCATGAAACGCAGTGTCCCCAGGAAACCGGACGTCAGTACAAATACTGTATCTAGTATGTATTATATAAATGAGTTTTACATAAATTATAGTACTCCCTCCTAAATTATATGTTTCCTACTTAACAAGGCACTAATTTAGAGTAAGAGCTTAAATTATCAGTATATATTAATAGAACATATATAGAACATGCCCATATTCACCACCCTCAAAACATTCATCCTAATACGAAGACTGACCCTAACGAATCGGCTGACCTCGATAATAACTCCGTAGAGGAGGTTCTATAATAGGATCTGAAAGAGCACTGTAGACTGGCTCAGCAGAAGGAGGCGTATAAGAACCACGACCACCTGAAGTACCATGTGAAACCTGAAGTGCTGAGTGAAATGGCCTGGAAGACTGGCCTCTGCTAAATGAAATCCCACCTCCAGACGAGGCACCACTGAATCCACCGGAATGGCGAGGTCTCTTGTCTGACCCCTGACCTCCCATCCCAAGAACCTACTCAACCCTCCTGGCCACATTAGTCGCATCCTGAAAAGAAATCTCGGTCCCTGTCTCCTTAGCCATTTGCAACCTGATGGGCTGAGCAAGGCCCTCAATAAACCGTCTGACCCTCTCTCTCTGTGGGCAACAAAAGAATTTTATGCGTAGATAAATATACAAAACTATTCTCATACTGGGTGACAGTCATGTTGCCCTGCTGAAGTCGTCGGACGACTCTTCTCCTCTCGAGTAGTAACCGGCAAGAACTTCTCCAAAAAGATATGAGAAAACAGATCCCAAGTCAAAGCAGGAGACCCAACTGGTCTAGTCAACAAGTAATCTCTCCACCATTTCTTGGCGGAACCAGTCATCTGAAAAGCAACGAAATTGACCCCATTGGTCTCCAAAATACCCATATTATGAAGAACCTCATGACAACTATCTAGATATTCCTGAGGATCCTCTGAAGTCTCACCACTGAAATGAACAAGAAATAACTTAATGAATCCGTCCAACCTCCCCAAAGAATCGGTGGACATAGCTACCTCATCAACAGGCGGCACCGCAACAACTGGTTGAATTAACCCAACTGGATTAGCCGGCGGGGTATGAACGTGAGGAGTGGTCTGATCAGGAGTATGAGTAACGGGAGTCTGAATCACTCCTCCATCCTGAGATGTGGTCGCTGCCACGGGAAATGTGCTAGTGTGGGCCACACTCTCCATAATGCCCACTAACCGTACCAAAGCATCCTGAAGCACTAGGTTGGCAATAAACCTCTCTGGGACCTGAGCTGGTCCCACTGGAACGGTCTGAGCTGGAACCCCCTCATGAATCGCAACCTAGGGCTCCGCAACTGGGGCTACTCTCTGAGCAACAGGTTGTGTCCTGCCCCTGCCTCGGCCTCTGACATGTCCTCGGCCTCTGCCCCTAGTATGAGTTGTTGCTTCTACTTGAAGACCGAATTGTTGGTCAGCGGAAGAGAAAGCATGGGTTCTCGCCATCTGTGAGAGAATAGAGGAGTCACAAATCAGTATTTGAGATAACAAGAATCACATGAGAGAATAGAAATAAAAATGGAGTTGTTTCCTAACTCGATAGCCTCTGAGAGATAAGTACAGATGTCTCCGTACCGATCCTTCAGACTCTATTAAGCTTGTTCGTGAATAGTGAGACCTAAGCAACCTAGTGCTCTGATACCAACTTGTCACGACCCAAATTCCCAACATTAGGGATCGCGATAACACCACAGTTGCTAGGCAAGCAAATGTTAGAACTTATTTAATTAATTTCCATCAAAGTCTATTTAGTTATAACAAAACAACTCAAAATAAACTAAATTTATTAATTCTAATGCATAAATTCATGAACAAATAATAAATGAATAATTAAACCGAGCCACGAACTAAATATATAACTATAAGACTACCCAGGGTCTGGTGTCACAATTCACGAACCACTAAGAATACTACAAATAATGGGCTGAAAGATTTATGTATCTGTTTCGAATATAATAAAACAGTGTCTATAAAACTAGGAGAAGACTCCATGAATCTGCAGACGCCAGCACGTGTATCTGAATTATGATGTCGGCTACTAAGATCTCCTAACGCTAGCCAGTACCTGGATTGCACAAAAGAGTGCAGAGTGTAGTATCAGTTCAACCGACCCCATGTACTGAGTAAGTGCCGAGCCTAACCTCGACGAAGTAGTGACGAGGCTAAGACGGGACAATGTAACATAACCTGTAACAATTTATATAACAAAGCAAGAAAGCAATTCTAAACAAAACAAGAACAATAACCAGTAACAATAAATAAAATAACTCAGTTGCCTTTTCCAGGCCTGAGTTATAATCTAATTCTCACATAAATTTCCAAAATTCCCAAATTTTGACTTTTAAAATAAAAGTAAGTGTAAAATACGTAAAATAGGTGTCCTCGCTTATTGCTCCTTGTTTCGGCGTGCAACCCGTTCCCACCTGTCCACCCTTATTGCTCCTCCTTATATATCACCCTTATTACACCTGTTGCGGCGTGCAACCCGATCCCACGTGTCCACCCTTATCACTCTTTGTTGCGGCGTGCAACCCGCTCCCACCAAACATATCATATCAGTTTATTTATTTATGAAAACTTTCACAATTCAGGCCAAGCCTTTCACAACATTTTTGTCTCAATAATTGTAAACAGAAAACCGTATAACTCATAACTTCATCAAATATCATTTCATAATGAAACCAACTAGAACATATGTAAATATCGTAAAACTGTCATCCAACTCAATCTTTATGTATCATAACAAAACCAAGGGAACATCCAAAACTTCTAACATACTTGATACAATAAGTGACAATAATTTAATGAAACCAAATAGCCATGTAAGTCTCAATGATCATAAAACAATTAAGCCATGAAGTAAATAATTTGAAACGGGGAAGGAATCAAGTTAAACAGACAATTTGGTAGTGCATAGGTACTTGTCACCTCACCGATACACCACACACAAGCAATTTCACATAACAATCAGGTTGGGGATTCCTATTCCCTCTAGTCAAGGTTTAACCAAGCACTTACCTCGCTCTCACAAGCAAATCACTGCTCTAGCACTGCCTTTCCTTTAGAATTTACTTCTATTCCGCTCGAATCTAATCGCAATTGGTTCAATGTCATCAATTTTAGCCTAAAGGAACCAACTTTATTTAAAAACTATGGCTTTCCTATGTTTTCTTACCAAAATACAAAAATCGACCCCGGACCCGCTTGGTCTAAACTCGAGGTTCGCACCAAAACCCGATTACCCAATCTCCCCTGAGCCTGGATATGCAATTGGCATTGGAAACCTCAATTCGAGGTCTAAATCCCCAAATTTTGAAATTCCTAAGTTTTACCTAAAACCCCAATTTTTACCATGAAAACTCTAGAATTTTGGTTGTAATCTTGTTAAAGGTTGTTAAGAATTGAAAAGAATTAGTTGGAGATCACTTACCAATGGTTTGGAGAAGATTGGGTCTTTGGAAAATCGCCTATGGAGGTTTAGGGTTTGAGAGAATTGAAAAAGAAGTGAAGAACCCGTCAAAATTTTGATTTAACAGGTTGCAGGTCTCGCATTTGCGAACCCTTTGATTTTCGGGATTTATCACAAACGCGATAAAAATGTCGCATTTGCGACCCAGAATTCCGCATTTGCGAGATCTGAGGCTAGACCAAGACATCGCAAATGCGAAGCCAGATCTCGCAAGTGCGAGATCAGAGGCCTGCAACACCAGATTTTCAGTTGTTGGGAAATTTTCTAAGTCTAGACACTGCGTAGCCTACTTGAAACTCACCCGAGCCCTCGAGGCTCCAAACCAAAAATGCACGCAAGTCTAAAAATATCATACGGACTTGCTCGTGCGATTAAATCATCAAAATAACATCAAAATTTATAGATTTAACCTCAAAACTTAATATTTCTTCAAGATAGATCAAATTTCAAACTTTTCAACTGGATGTCCGAATTACATCAAATCAACTCCGGTTCACATTAAAGTTCACAGATAGGACTTAAATATTATAACAAACTTGTTCCGTTCTCCTAAGTTTGGCTTGAAGCGCATTTCAGTGATATTGATGTCCTTTTGGGATTCCGAGTCTGGGAATAGCTTCGTATGGTGATTCTGGAGTTGGGAGCGCGATCAGAAGTGAATTCGGATGTCCGTAGGTAATTTTGAAGTCGTTTGGCTAAATATAGAAATTTGAAGGTTTTTGAGAAATTCGACCGGAAGTGGAAATTTTGATATCGGGGTTGGAATGCGATTCCAGAAGTTGGAGCAAGTCCGTAATGTCGAATATGACTTGTGTGCAAAATTTGGGGTCAATCAGACGTGATTTGACGGGTTTCAGCATCGAAGGTGGAAGGTTGAAATTTCAAGTTCATAAAGTTTGAATTTTGGTGAGATTCATGATTTTGGCATTGTTTAAGGTGATTTGAAGCCTCGATCAAGTCCGTGGGATGTTATGGGAATGAGTCGTGTGATTGGACGGGGTCCCGGGGGCCTCAGGTGTGTTTCGGGGTGGTTTTGGGTAATATTTGAGTGATTTGCTGCTGCTGTCTTCTGGTTGCCTTGTTGTGCATTGCGATCGCGGTCCTTGGGATGCGATTGCGAAGAAGAAATTGAGGGTCGAGGTTTTTGGCCTATGCGATCGCGGAAGTCAGTGTGCGATCGCGAAGAAGGCCTAGGGCTGGCTGTGCGATCGCGGAGAAGAATTTGGAGGGAGCTGGAAAATGGCCTGTGCGATCACGGAGAAGGAATCTGGGCAGCATAGTGGGCCTATGCGATCGCATAGGGGGATTTCTGGGCAGTGTGTTATATTAATGGATTTTAGCCATTTCATGAATTCTTTCACTTGGTTAAGGCGATTTTGGAGGATTTCAAAGGGTGATTTTCATCAAGCATCAAGAGGTAAGTGATTCCTTCTCATTTCCAAGTTAAGTTCAAGGTTTATTCATGGAATTAGACATGAAAATTGTGGGAAAATTGGGATTTTTCAAGAAAACATAAAAATTTGGTAATTTGGATTTTAGCCACGAATTGCGCATGAATATTTGAGTAAATTGTATATTTGAACTAGTAAAGCTATGGGTAGAGTTTATCTTCGAGAAATTTCGCAATCCGGGCACGCGGGCCCAAGGACATTTTGGTCAATTCATTGAGCGAAGTTGGGAAATTATATAATTTGAATTTGTTACGAGTATTAGAGTGAATTTTCATTGCTTTGCCCGTTATTTGGATAGTTTTGAGCGTTGTGCATCAATTGGAGTCGTCGGGAGGGCTTGAAGGCCGGTTATGAAGTTTCGGAGCGAGGTACGTGTCCTTTCTAACTTTGTGAGGAGGAATTGTCCCCATAGGTGAACTAAATGAATACATGCTATTATTTGCGGGGGCTACGTACACACAAGGTGGTGGGAGTCCGTGTGTAGCTAATGTTATGCCATGTCCGGGTAGTCTAGGACCCACTAGCATGCCTTACTTGTTGTACTTGTGATCTTGCCAGTAATACTAGACCATTAATATGATTGAAATAGTGATTGAATACCTAAGAATGTTAGAGTTCATTTTTCTTAATCATTTAGAAAGAGAATTTATTCTTCCTTGCGTAATTGTGTTCCGGACAGATTTGTAATAATTTTAAACCTCATCAAACTTGGTAAATGAATTTCCAGAAATGATTTAAATACTATCTTCATGTTCACCTAAAGAGAATTTTATCATTTTCTTGAGGAACTGTTTTCCTGAAAAAAATGTGGATTTGTTGTGTGAATACGTGTACATATGAGCACCTGAGTTGCATGTATGATTCGCGAGCAGGATAGCCTTATTATTATTATGTTGACCGCGTCGCATGATCGATTCGCGAGCGGGGAAAATTGATGCATCTATCGTTCGAGCCGTTCGACCCTCGGCAGTGCATAATTTATTATTATTGGTCCGCGTCGTTCGACCCTCGGCATTTTCTTGCGCATGATACATGCTGCGTATTTCCTGTGATTTATACATGTTTAATGGCCTAAGGAGTTTTGAGTTGCCAGCTAAAATGAAGAAGAGTTGATGTGTTAAATGTGAAATAAGTTGATATTTCTTATCCCTGATTATTATTTAATTGCCAATGATACTCATGCTTAGCACCTCACTTGATTATATTTAACCGACTTATAGCAAGTGTCTAATTCAACCTCTCGTCACTACCTCTCTGAGGTTAGGCGGGAATCTTACTGAGTACACGTTGTTTTCGTACTCATGCTACACTTGATGTGCATTTTTATTGCACAGGTACTTTCATAGCGATGGGGATGGTTTGGAGACTTAGGCGAGCTGCATCATCCGGAGGCGATCCGCAGTTGACAGAGTCTCCCTCTTATTGTATTATTTTCATTTTTGAATCCCTTGTCCAAATTTGTATTTCGGACAAGCATTGTAGTATTTGTAAAATTCTTAGAATTTGCCCATGTACTTGTGTCACCGGGTTCTGGGAGGTATTTTGGGATGTATAGTAGTGATGAGGCTAAGGCGGGAGAATGTAACATAACCTGTAACAATTTATATAACAAAGCAAGAAAGCAATTCTAAACAAAACAAGAACATTAACTAGTAACAATAAATAAAATAACACAGTTGCGTTTTCCAGGCCTCAGTTATAATCAAATTCTCACATAAATTTCCAAAATTCCAAATTTTGACTTTTAAAATAAAAGTATGTGTAAAATACGTAAAATAGTAGAGTAAAAGAGTAATTTTTTGAATATTTACTTTTTCTTGGAAAATCAGTAAAACATAGGTGTCCTCGCTTATTGCTCCTTGTTTCGGCGTGCAACCCATTCCCACCTGTCCACCCTTATTGCTCCTCCTTATATATCACCCTTATTACACCTGTTGCGGCGTGCAACCCGATCCCACGTGTCCACCCTTATCACTCTTTGTTGCGGCGTGCAACCCGCTCCCACCAAACATATCATATCAGTTTATTTATTTATGAAAACTTTCACAATTCAGGCCAAGCATTTCACAACAATTTTTGTCTCAATAATTGTAAACAGAAAACCGTATAACTCATAACTTTATCAAATATCATTTCATAATGAAACCAACTAGAACAT
The DNA here is from genome assembly GCA_005239495.1 of Nicotiana undulata. Classification (NCBI taxonomy): domain Eukaryota; kingdom Viridiplantae; phylum Streptophyta; class Magnoliopsida; order Solanales; family Solanaceae; genus Nicotiana; species Nicotiana undulata. Next base: position 68,247 of record ML287868.1, read on the forward strand.
ATGTAAATATCGTAACACTGTCATCCAACTCAATCTTTATGTATCATAACAAAACCAAGGGAACATCCAAAACTTCTAACATACTTGATACAATACTTGACAATAATTTAATGAAATCAAATAGCCATGTAAGCCTCAATGATCATAAAACAATTAAGCCATGAAGTAAATAATTTGAAACGGGGAAGGAATCAAGTTAAACAGAAAATTTGGTAGTGCATAGGTACTTGTCACCTCACCTATACACCACACACAAGCAATTTCACATAACAATTAGGTTGGGGATTCCTATTCCCTCTAGTCAAGGTTTAACCAAGCACTTACCTCGCTCTCACAAGCAAATTACTGCTCTAGCACTGCCTTTCCTTCAGAATTTGCTTCTATTCCTCTCGAATCTAATCGCAATTGGTTCAATGTCATCAATTATAGCCTAAAGGAATCAACTTTATTGAAAAACTATGGCTTTCCTATGTTTTCTTACCAAAATACAAAAATCGACCCCGGACCCGCTTGATCTAAATTCGAGGTTCAGACCAAAACCCGATTACCCAATCTCCCCTAATCCTGGATATGCAATTGGCATTGGAATCCGACCTCAATTCGAGTTCTAAATCCCCAAATTTTGAAATTCCTAAGTTTTACCCAAAAACCTAATTTTTACCATGAAAACTCTAGAATTTTGGTTGTAATCTTGTTAAAGGTTGTTAAGAATTGAAAAGAATTAGTTGGAGATCACTTACCAATGGTTTGGAGAAGATTGGGTCTTTGGAAAATCGCCTATGGTGGCTTAGGGTTTGAGAGAATTGAAAAAGAAGTGAAAAACCTGTCAAAATTTTGATTTAACAGGTTGCGGGTCTCGCATTTGCGAACCCTTTGATTTTCAGGCTTTATCGCAAATGTGATAAAAAAATGTCGCATTTGCGACCCAGAATTCCGCATTTGCGAGATTTGAGGCTAGCCCAGGACATCGCAAATGCGAAGCCAGATCTCGAAAATGCGAGATCAGAGGCCTGCAACACCAGATTTTCAGTTGTTGGGAAATTTTCTAAGTCTAGACACTCCGTAGCCTACTTGAAACTCACCCGAGCCCTCGGGCCTCCAAAAAAACATGCACGCAAGCCTAAAAATATCATACGGACTTGCTCGTGCGATTAAATCATCAAAATAACATCAAAATTTACAGATTTAACCTCAAAACTCAATATTTCCTCAAGAACACTCAAATTTCAAACTTTTCAAATGGATGTCCGAATTACATCAAATCAACTCCGGTTCACATTAAAGTTCACAGATAGGACTTAAATATTATAACAAACTTGTTCCGTTCTCCTAAGTTTGGCTTGAAGCGCATTTCAGTGATATTGATGTCCTTTTGGGATTCCGAGTCTGGGAATAGTTTTGTATGGTGATTCTGGAGTTGGGAGAGCGATCCGAAGTGAATTCGGATGTTCGTAGGTAATTTTGAAGTCGTTTGGCTAAATATAGAAATTTGAAGGTTTTTGAGAAATCCGACCGGAAGTGGAAATTTTGATATCGGGGTCGGAATGCGATTCTAGAAGTTGGAGCAGGTCCGTAATGTCGAATATGACTTGTGTGCAAAATTTGGGGTCAATCGGACGTGATTTGACGGGTTTCAGCATCGAAGGTGGAAGGTTGAAATTTCAAGTTCATAAAGTTTAAATTTTGGTGTGATTCATGATTTAGGCCTTGTTTAAGGTGATTTGAAGCCTCGATCAAGTCCGTGGGATGTTATGGGACTGAGTCGTGTGATTGGACGGGGTCCCTGTGCCTCGGGTGTGTTTCAGGGTGGTTTCGGGTAATTTTTGAGTGATGTGCTGCTGCTGTCTTCTGGTGTCCCTGTTGTGCATTGCGATCGCGGTCATTGGGATGAGATTGCGAAGAAGAAATTGAGGGTCGAGGTTTTTGGCCTATGCGATCGCGGAAGTTAGTGTGCGATCGCGAAAAAGGCCTAGGGCTGGCTGTGCGATCGCGGAGAAGAATTTGGAGGGAGTTGGAAAATGGCCTGTGCGATCACAAGCAAGGTTGTGCGATCACAGAGAAGGAATCTGGGCATCATAGTGGGCCTATGCGATCGCAAAGCATTTCATGCGATCGCATATGGGGTTTTTCTGGGCAGTGAAATATTAATGGATTTTAGCCATTTCATGAATTCTTTCACTTGGTTAAGGCGATTTTGGAGGATTTCAAAGGGTGATTTTCATCAAGCATCAAGAGGTAAGTGATTCCTTCTCATTTCTAAGTTAAGTTCAAGGTTTATTCATGAAATTAGACATGAAAATTGTGGGAAAATTGGGATTTTTGAAGAAAACTTAAAAATTTGGTAATTTGGATTTTAGCCACGAATTGCGCATGAATATTTGAGTAAATTGTATATTTGAACTAGTAAAGCTATGGGTAAAGTTTATCTTCGATAAATTTCGCAATCCGGGCACGCGGGCCCCTGAGGACATTTTGGTCAATTCATTGAGCGAAGTTGGGAAATTATATAATTTGAATTTGCTACGTGTATTAGAGTGAATTTTCATTGCTTTGCCCGTTATTTGGATAGTTTTGAGCGTTGTGCATCAATTGGAGTCGTCGGGAGGGCTTGAAAGCCGGTTATGAAGTTTCGGAGCGAGGTAAGTCTCCTTTCTAACTTTGTGAGGAGGAATTGTCCCCATAGGTGAACTAAATGAATACATGCTATTATTTGCGGGGGCTACGTACGCACAAGGTGACGAGAGTCCATGCGTAGCTACTATTATGCCATGTCCGGGTAGTCTAGGACCCACTAGCATGCCTTACTTGTTGTACTTGTGATATTGCCAGTAATACTAGACCATTAAAATGATTGAAATAATGATTGAATACCTAAGAAGGTTAGAGTTCGTTTTTCTTAATCATTTAGAAAGAGAGTTTATTCTTCCTTGCGTAATTGTGTTCCGGACAGATTTGCAATAATTTTAAACCTCATCAAACTTGGTAAATGAATTTCCAGAAATGATTTAAATACTATCTTCATGTTCACCTAAAGAGAATTTTATCATTTTCTTGAGGAACTGTTTTCCTGACAAAAAATGTGGATTTGTTGTGTGAATACGTGTACATATGAGCACCTGAGTTGCATGTATGATTCGCGAGCAGGATAGCCTTATTATTATTATTATGTTGACCGCGTCGCATGATCGATTCGCGAGCGGGGAAAATTAATGCATCTATCGTTCGAGCCGTTCGACCCTCGACAGTGCACAATTTATTATTATTGGTCCGCGCCGTTCAACCCTCGGCATTTTCTTGCGCATGATACATGCTGCGTATTTCCTGTGATTTATACATGTTTATTGGCCTAAGGAGTTTTGAGTTGCCAGCTAAAATGAAGAAGAGTTGATGTGTTAAATGTGAAATAAGTTGATATTTCTTATCCCTGATTATTATTTAATTGCCAATGATACTCATGCTTAGCACCTCACTTGATTATATTTAACCGACTTATATCAAGTGTCTAATTCAACCTCTCGTCACTACCTCTCTGAGGTTAGGCGGGAATCTTACTGAGTACACGTTGTTTTCGTACTCATGCTACACTTGATGTGCATTTTTATTGCACAGGTACTTTCATAGCGATGGGGATGGTTTGGAGACTTAGGCGAGCTGCATCATCCGGAGGCGATCCGCAGTTGACAGAGTCTCCCTCCTATTGTATTATTTTCATTTTTGAATCCCTTGTCCAAATTTGTATTTCGGACAAGCATTGTAGTATTTGTAAAATTCTTAGAATTTGCCCATGTACTTGTGTCACCGGGTTCTGGGAGGTATTTTGGGATGTATTTTATTAAAGTGGAAAATAGACTGTTGTTTTTACTTAAATGGATTTCATCTAGTTATTATGTATTAAAGTGAAAGGTAATGATTTGAAAATATTGAGACAAGAACTTATTTTAAATTAATTAATGGTTGGCTTGCCTGATAGTGGTGTCCGGCGCCATCACGACCTTATGGATTTTGGGTCGTGACAACATGGTATCAGAGCGCTAGGTTCTCTTAGGTCTCACGAGTCATGAGTAAGTCTAGTAGAGTCTGCGGATCGGTACAGGAGACGTCTGTACTTATCTTCGAGAGGCTACAGGGCTGTTAGGAGTACTTTCCTTCTTGATTCCTCATCGTGCGATTTGATTCCTTTAAGGCTTATGCCTATGTTTCTTCCTACTCAATCTTACACGTCGCAAATCGCTTCCTATAAATCGAAAATTTTAGGAGTTGTGAAGGTGCTACAGATATGGTGTGTGATGTTTCCCGTACATAATTGATTGGGTTGTTGTTGTCACCCTACATAAGGATATTATGTTGTTCCAGCCTAGTAGTTGTGTTCCTGAGAGCTTAGAGGCTATGCTAAGGTTGTTCATGTGCTTACAGTTGGTTATCGAGTGGTGTTGACATGATGGTGAGATGCTTGCCCATATGTCGGGGTAATGAATGACTTGAAGGGAGGTCTTTTCATAGCGTAATTTCGAGATTTCAGTATTTTAGTTCCGGCGGAGGAAGGGCAATTGGACTCTGAATGTTCAAGTCTGGGGGATAAAGTAATAAGACATGGTGTTATCAAGCGAGGTGGAGTATTCGCATGTGATGTGACATCGTCATCCTTGATCGAATAGGATGTGTTAAGTTCGCCGGTGCTATGGTTCTTCAGTTGCATTGGGTTATAGTGTTGTGAAGTGGTATTGATGAAGCGGCTGTCATAAACTGTGGTGTGCGGTTGTTCAAGTATTGAATGATATTTCTAATGAAGGCAGCTCGAGAGATGACCTTCGGGGTGTCGAAGTTATGGTGATCTGCTGGTTCATGTGTCGCAAAGAATGATATTGAATTGAGGCCGCAATTGAGAAGCATGCGACGAAGGAAGACATGTGAGAAGTGTCAGGTGACGGCTAAATCTCTAAAATGCCAGGCATGAGAGATGGAAGTCGGTTGGTTCCTTAAAGGAATGAGTTTGACTAAAGTGGGAGAGTGGCAGCGTAGCATATGAGTTCAGTGGTAAGACAACTGCCTATCTTGAGGAGAAGTTTGGAGTGATTTGAGAGTTTTAGTGGATGGTGATTGGGTCCACGATCTTAAGTTGAAATGTGGGTTACTTTGGCGGGAGGTTGAACACAACAGAGATGAGTTATTAGGAATGAAGAAGGGGGAATGTGGCGATGAATTTGAAGCTATTATAGCGCATTTAGTAGATATCCATGGGGAGCGGACGGACTGGCAAAGTTGGTGAATGAGAGCAGGCTTAGGATGAGATATTGATGTTGTAGAGGGTGTGCAGTACAACGTTGTTGGAAGGTGTCAGTTGGTGATTTCCACAGGTGGGTTGTCTCCTGTGAGTAGGTTAATGGTTGTGTGGTTGGCATGTTTCTGCGAGGAATCCTAGTGGCTATTCGGTAGGAGGCTAAATGTGTGAATGGTGCTAGAGAATTTGAGTATTTAGGGAATGCTAACAGGATAATTCGGAAGAATTGGACGGATTGGTTGAGCAAGATCATGTTAACAAAGGAGAAAGGATCTCAGCAGGGTCTAGAGTGGTGCAAAGAGTAGCTTCGGGTTAAGTGGAGGAGTCCCACCACCTGCAATTGGGTTGTAGGATTGTGTTCTCATGGGGTTGCGGATTGTTGGTGTATTGGAAAGTTATCACAGCTAAGGGAAAAGAGTAAAATGGTGATTGTGCGCGGGGTTTGATGAATGTGTGCAAAAGTTGGCCCTGTTGCGCCAGGGTGAGGCTTTGGAATATTCAGAATTTATGCTTAAGGCATGGACGAGTTGTAAGTGACTCAGTCGCGTACTTCATTGAAAAGGGTGTTCATGTTCTAGAAGAGCCTTGGAGTTGATTGTATTTGAGGCCAGTCAGAGTGGGTGACTCTTGATGGCGGTCCTAATGAATTCGAAGGCTAAGAATGCGGTGTTTAAGGGTTTCAGGCAGCAGTATGATCAAGAATCGAGCTTTTGTAGTATAATTTCTGAGAAAGGGAAAATGATTGGAATGTTCTATGTTATCTTCAGCTTGTAGAAGGGCAATGGAGGAGTGAGAGAAATAAACTCCGTGTTGTAGAAAGATTATCAAGAGGGTGTGAGACGGGTTGCGATATTTAGGCAACATGGTCTCGTGAATCAAGGTCACTCGGGATGAGTGAGGGTTGAGTTTGCTATGAGTTGAAGGAAGTTACTATTATCTCTGAGGCAATTAAAGATGATTAAAAGAAGATAGACCAGTTAGCCATGGTTGAAATGGCACATGTACGGCAGTGAGCAGTTCCTTCGGTATGATTGAGTATGTGTATGGTTTCTGCAGATGTGTGTGGGGCATGTCGGCCGTAGTAATAGATTTCATTGGAAGCATTCAAGTGCTATGGCCTGTCGGTGTAGGCGGATCCCGGAAGGTTTATGGTGGTTCAGACCACTACTTAAGGATTTGCATGTATTGTGATTGTGAGAATTCGCTCGTGTGTTGTTATGGTTCTCATGAATTGAGGTAAGTAAAGATTTCTATGTGATGAAGTGTTCACCCTATTAGCGGTTTAGGAAGTATGCTGGAATTCCTATGCTATTCCATATTGGCATGTTGGGTGCAGTAGTCAGTGTGGAGCTGGAAGTAAGAATCGGAATGCGGTTCGGCGTTAACAAGGATGTCATGAGCTCGAATGAGCAAGAGAAGTGATTTGGGAATTCAAAGTAAGCTGGTGTATCTTCAGTGTCACCTGAGATCGATATACGGTGAAAGAGGCATTGTACCATGGTCATGGGTTCTTGATGTGTTTTGCAGTATTAGTGTGGTCGGTGTATGGATGTACAGACTTGTTACCTTGTGTGGAAGGTTGTAGGAGCATGACCATGGGAAGATTGTATAAGTGTTACGTGTAGTCACCTGTTCGATTGAAGATTTAGACCAAGTATAAGGAAGTGCAACATTGCTTATTTGAGAATTTATGTCTGAAGGCGTTCGATTTGGTTGGTTGTGGATTGTGGGGTGTTTGTCCCGACGATGATGGTTGTTCTTGTGTGTTATGAGAGAAAGTGGGTTATTTTGGACCCAGGTAAGGCTATCAGCCTAGTTCAGTGCGAGCAGAATTGGCTTGAAGTGTGTGAATGGATTTAAACAAGATTATGGGCTTCATGTGAGTCAGATATGTTTATTTCAGTATAGCGCTCCTCGAGGAGGGGTGTTGGAATATCAGATGTTGTTCCGATTTCATCAAATTCATGTAATGTTGTGATTGTGCTGTGTGAGTTGTGGAACGGCTTGATAGATCCCTGTGTTTTGAGTCTCTGTGTAGTGATGACGTTATGTGAGCAGGATGGCTCTTGAGATTCAGATTATATATCGCACCTCAGTTGTGCTTAAGTTTTGTGGCATATGGCTCTATCAGTCTCCCCAGGAGGGTATTATGCACTTAGCGTGCTTGTGATCGGTATTCAGTTATTTGTAATAGTGAGAAAATTTAGCTCCGTGTATATCTCCTTATGTGAAATTTTATGATGGGCGGGTGGCACGCGGCCAAGGGTATGTTACTCGGATCGGGTTGCACGCCGAAATAGTGTGATGACGAGCACGGTTCCCTATATTTAATTTCTTAGATTATACTTCCTATTTTTCCGAGGAAAGTTCATATTAGTTGCGTGAGTCGAGTAGTCCCTTCCTGAGTCATTTCCTTATGCATCGTGTTCGAGTTGTGGCCTATTGGCGCATTGTGGCATCGTGTGAGACTGATGGTCATGTCTGGGAGTGATTTGTTGACTGATCAGTTCATACTGGTGAGACGAGACTATTGGATCAGGGGTCAAGTGCGATGAGATTATGTGAAGTATACTACAGGACAATCACCATTATTTGGTTTGTAATGAGATGATGATCTAAGTCAAGAGAAAAGATTTCAATGTTGGGTTAACTCTGCAGTTCGTTAGGAATTTCTACACATCTCCTCTGTTGTGGTGGTATCGTCAGCAATATAGCAGGATGTATGTATGTATCTTATAAGGTGCATTGAGAGCATCAAATTCGTAGAATCTTGGCTATTAAGGTTCAGGGAGCGTCATTTTGGTTAGATAAAGGATTATGCGGTGTATGGTGCTGATTTACCAAAGGTACGTAGTTGTGTTCTGGTGCCTCGTGTGGTAGTTGATACGATGTTCATATATTAGAAACAGGACTGGCAGAGAATTTCCGGCGTTGGAACTGAGTTCAGAGCTTATTGTATGGATAAGAGAGGATATCTTCAAATTTGATCAAGCTAATGTGCTCAACTAGGTTGTGGTAGCACGGGCAGGTGCACGAAGTGTTAAACAGTGATTGGAGATAACTCCAGAGCAGTTCTTAGCACGTTCGAGGACGAACGTCTGTTTAAGTAGGGGAGAATGTAATGACCCGACTGGTCGTTTTGAGCTCTAGCACGTCGTTCAGCGGTTGGAAGTCATGAATAACTTCATTTCAGGTATTATGACTTGTGTGTATAGTCGGAGTTGAAATTCAGGAAGTTCGGAGTTAAATTGGAAGGAAAATTTTCATTTCCAAAAGCCTTAAGTTTGAAGAATCGACTAAGACTTGAATTTGGAGTAAATGACTTCAGAATCAGGATCTGAAGGTTCCAGCAGGTTCGTATGATGATTTCGGACTTGAGCGTATGTCCGGATCGGGTTTTGGATAAACCGGGGAACTTTTTGGCTTATATTGTGGAAGTCAGCATTTTTGAAGGAATTTCCTAAGTTTGGCTTGAAGCGCATTTCAGTGATATTGATGTCCATTTGGGATTCCAAGTATTGGAATAGCTTCGTATGGTGATTCTGGAGTTGGGAGCGCGATTAGAAGTGAATTTGGATGTCCGTAGGTTATTTTGAAGTCGTTTTGCTAAATATAGAAATTTGAAGGTTTTTGAGAAATCCGACCGGAAGTGGAAATTTTGATATCGGGGTCGGAATGCGATTTCGGAAGTTGGAGCAGGTCCATAATGTCGAATATGAATTGTGTGAAAAATTTGGGGTCAATCGGACGTGATTTTACGGGTTTCGGCATCGAAGGTGGACGTTTGAAATTTCAAGTTTATAAAGTTTGAATTTTGGTGCGATTCGTGATTTTGGCATTGTTTAAGGGGATTTGAAGCCTTGATCAAGTCCGTGGGATGTTATGGGACTGATTCGTGTGATTGGGCGGGGTCCCGGGGGCCTCGGGTGTGTTTCAGGGTGGTTTCGGGTCATTTTTGAGTGATGTGCTGTTGCTGTCTTCTGGTGTCCCTGTTGTGCATTGCGATCGCGGTACCTGGGATGCGATCGCGAAGAAGAAATTGAGGGGTGAGGGTTTTGGCCTATGCGATCGCGGAAGTCAGTGTGCAATCGCAAAGAAGGCAAGGGGCTGGCTGTGCGATCGCGGAGAAGAATTTGGAGGGAGCTGGAAAATGTCTTGTGCGATCGTGGGCAAGGTTGTGCGATCACGAAGAAGGAATCTGGGCAGCATAGTTGGCCTATGCGATCGCATATGGGGTTTTTCTGGGCAGTGTGTTATATTAACGGGATTTTAGCCATTTCATGAATTCTTTCACTTGGTTAAGGCGATTTTGGAGGATTTCAAAGGGTGATTTTCATCAAGCAACAAGAGGTAAGTGATTCCTTCTCATTTCCAAGTTAAGTTCAAGGTTTATTCATGGAATTAGACATGAAAATTGTGGTGAAATTGGGATTTTTGAAGAAAACCTAAAAATTTGGTAATTTGGATTTTAGCCACAAATTGCGCATGAATATTTGAGTAAATTGTATCTTCGAGAAATTTTGGAATCTGGACACGCGGTGCATTAATTGGAGTCGTCGAGAGAGCTTGAAGGCCGGTTATGAAGTTTCGGAGCGAGGTAAGTCTCCTTTCTAACTTTGTGAGGGGGAATTGTCCCCATCGGTGAACTAAATGAATATATGCTATTATTTGCGGGGGCTACGTACACACAAGGTGACAGGAGTCCGTGCGTAGCTATTGTTATGCCATGTCCGGGTAGTCTAGGACCCACTAGCATGCCTTACTTGTTGTACTTGTAATCTTGACAGTAATACTAGACCGTTAATATGATTGAAATAGTGATTGAGTACCTAAGAAGGTTAGAGTTCATTTTTCTTAATCATTTAGAAATAGAGTTTATTCTTCCTTGTGTAATTGTGTTCTGGACAGATTTGTTGTAACGACCCAGCCGGTCGTTTTGTGTATTGGGACTCCGTTCCCGTGAATGACTCTTCCCATAGCGACTACTCGTGCCTTATGACTTGTGTGGGCAGGTAGTTCGAGATTCGGAAGTTATTTGGCTAGTTCAAGAACACTTGGTTCCTGAAGGCTAGCCTATTTGGCTAATTTTGGTTCCGAGTAGCATTTTGAGCAAACGACCTCGGAATCGAGTTCTGACAGCTCCAGCAGCTCCGGATGATGATTTCAGACATGGGAGTGTGTTCGCCTCGGGTTTCTGATGACCCGGGAGTATTTCGACACCTGAATTGGAATTCAGGATTTCATGTGATTTGGAATTCAGCCTTGAATTGGACCTCGTGATATCATGGTCTGAATGGAATTCCGGGACTGGCAATAGTTCCGTATAGTCATTTATGACTTGTCCGCAAAATTTGGGGTCATTCCGAGCAGTATAGACCTGTTCGGCGTATTGATGAGCCATTTGATTTTTTCTTGAAATCCTAAGTTTGATCTAAGGGGTTTTGGAGAGTGATTCTTGGTTTGAATGATGTTTTTAGTGTTCTGGGAGCTCGAGCAAGTCCGTCATGTGATTTGGGACTTGTTGGTATAATTTGTCGAGGGCTCGGGTGGGCCCAGGGGTCTCCCGGACTCCGATCGGGGTCAAAAACCAGCAAAACTAATAGCTGGTGGGAATGTACTGGTGTGACCGCACCTGCGGTCTCTGAGCCGCAGGCGCGAGGTTCGCACCAGCGGAAATTCCTTCGCAGGAGCGGCCTTCTTCCCGCAGGCGCGGACAAATTCCCGCAGGCGCGACTTTCCCCAGGGGCCCAGGCCATCGCAGGAGCGGCCTTTTCTCCGCAGGCGCGACTCCGCAGGCGCGGACAAAAGCCCGCAGGTGCGAGAAATCCCCCAGGGGCCCAGGCCATTTTCCGCAGGCGCGACCCAATCTTCCGCAGGTGCGAGTCCGCACCTGTGATCCAAAAGTCATAGGTGCAGAAACTGCTGGGCAGTCCTAATAAAAGGCCCAAGTCGTGATTTCTTTCCCAAAATCACATTTCCTCCATTGTTGACGACCCCAAGAGCTCCAGAACGGGTATTTTGGCCTAGGAACTCAGGTAAGTGATTCCGTAACCCTCCGCATGTCATTTCTTCCGTTCTTTGAGAATTTCCTCTTTATAATTCATAGGAATTCATAAGAAATTGTTGGGGAGAATAGAGGGTTTTGATGAAAATGTAAATTCTGATTTTTGGGCCATTGAGGGATGATTAATTGAGTTATTCTTGATCCTTAGGCGATGTATAGTGCGTTCTTCAAGAAATATATTTTTCCGGACGCCGAGGCTCGGAATTTAATTTGCCAAGTATGTCAGGAATGTGTTTTTAAGAGAAATCCTTAATAAATCCTCCTCGAATCTTCCTAAATTGATATAATTATGTGCTTTTGGCTAGTTGCGAGCCATCGAGGGTGATTCTGAGGATTCGTGCGTCTTGTTGATTGGTCCGTTGGCCGGAGGAGCACTTGTCAAGGTAAGTCTCCTTTCCAAACTTTGTAAGGGGGAAATGTCCCCTAGGCTCTTTGTTGCTAATTGTACTTGTTGAGGGGGGCTACGTACGTACCCCGTGATGAGAGCCCGTACGTGGCATCTATACTGTATGTTGGGTAGCCGTAGGACCCACGAGCATGTTCTAACTGTTATTTCATATTATATGATGTTTTTGTACGAGTTACTACTGATATATGATCAAATTGAGCTATGATAGCTGCGAATTAAATGTA
>ML287868.1:81587-131512 GCA_005239495.1 Nicotiana undulata
GAGTCAGTCCTTATGACCCACCCTTATGACTTCGGCCGATAGTCTTGTCTGTGTCGGATATATATATATGTATACTCATTGCACTCATGAGCATTTGCATTCAGTTGGGATCGTACGATGGTGAGAAAGAATAAAGGTAAAACCTTTCGGGTAATGAGAAAGAAAACAATGATATAACTATGAACAACTTACAAAGAAAGACTAAGTTGAGATCAGTTATTGTTGTTGTTTACATGTTCGTATACTTGATGTACTTTCTCACATGATTTATTGCTCAGCATGTATTTTATTTTACTATGTACTGGACCTTAGTGAGTATGTATTCTACCTCTCATCACTACTCTTTACGGGTTTAGACGGGATACTCACTGGGTACATATGTGATTATATGTACTCATGCTGCACTTTCTTTCTTTTTCTGCACTTGACTGTGCATGTACTGAGGCTGGTCGTCCGCTTGTTGATAGATACTGATCGCGGCGTCGCTCCACACGGTGAGCTGTCTTCTTGGCGTTCTCCTGACAGCACCTCTGGAGCCTTCTAGTTTCATTTTGCTCAGTCTTTTGTTCCAGACTGCGGCTTGTATATTTTGTATATGTATTTCTACTGTTGTATCTATGTAGCCTCCAGTTGACACTGTGACACTAGTCCTGGCACACACTTGTTGTAGTTATCGGGGTTGTACATATACTGGGCCTAGCTGTGGTTCAGCTTGTTTCTACGGCCTTACCCCATATTGTTATTGTATTCCGCATTTTTATTGTTATTGTTGTTCGTTGGCTTGCCTAATCTCGCCGTTAGGCGCCATCACGACCTGGACCGGTTTTGGATCGTGACATTTGTAATAATTGAAAACCTCATCAAACTTGGTAAATGAATTTCCAGAAATGATTTGAATACTATCTTCATGTTCACCTAAGGAGAATTTTATCATTTTCTTGAGGAACTGTTTTTCTGAAAAAAATGTGGATTTTTTATGTGAATACGTGTACATATGAGCACCTGAGTCACATGTATGATTCGCGAGCAGTATATCCTTATTATTATTATGTTGATCACGTCGCATGAACGATTCGCAAGCGGAGAAAATAAATGCATCTATGGTTCGAGCCGTTCGACCCTCGGCAGTTCACTGTTTATTATTGTTGGTCCACGCCGTTCGACCCTTGGCATTTTCTTGCGCATGATACATGCTGCGTATTTCCTGTGATTTATACATGTTTATTGGCCTAAGGAGTTTTGAGTTTCCAGCTAAAATGAAGAAGAGTTGATGTGTTAAATGTGAAATAAGTTGATATGTCATATACCTGATTATTATTTAATTGCCTATGATACTCATGCTTAGCACCTCACTTAATTATATTTAACCGACTTATAGCAAGTGTCTAATTCAACCTCTCGTCACTACCTCTCTGAGGTTAGGCGGGAAACTTTTTGAGTACACGTTGTTTTCGTACTCATGCTACACTTGCTATGCATTTTTATTGCACAGGTACTTTCATAGCGATGAGGCTAGTTATTATGTATTAAAGTGAAAGGTAATGATTTTGAAAATATTGAGACAAGAACATATTTTAAATTAATTAATGGTTGGCTTGCCTGACAGTGGTGTCCAACGCCATCACAACCTTATGGATTTTGGGTCGTGACATAAGATGAGTATATGAAACGGTTAAAGAGAGGAATGTAACACAAATGGTTCAATATGCCCAAGTGCCAAGAATTGTATAATAAATGATGGAAAGAGATGTGAACCGAATAATTAAATTGATATGGTTATGTCCCGAAGTGAGATGGATTAGCCGATCGGGCCGAGATCGGACTCCATGCTGTACGCATGGTGGGAATTGCATCGAAAATATGATATTGGTAATGTCTCACTATTTCAAGCGAGATGGCTTAGCCGATCGGGCCTAGATCAAACTCCGTGTGAAAACGATACAGTGGTAATTATGAAACTATGATGTTGTAATGTCTCACTTGGGATGGCTTAGCCGGTTGGGCCGAGACTAGACTCCGTGTAAAAATGATACGGTGGTATTATAAAATTGTGGCACTTGGCTTTAAAGGACTACTATTCAAAAGATGGAATAACTAATTAAGAATCCATGGTGATTCTTGTTGGTGTTCCTCCTATTTCTGTGAAATGTTATTTGATGCTTCTAACTACATAACTACATGTATGCTATTTGTTCTATTTAGAGTAGAGTTTGTTCATACATACTAGTATTATTCAATGGTACTAACGTCCCTTTTGTCGGGGGCGCTACATCTTCTTATGGATGTAGGTGGTTCCTTAGCAGGCAGGCTGATTCGTAGCTAGCGGCATTTCCTTTCTCTTGCCACAGTAGTCTTGGTGAGCCCCATTCTTCCCGAGGTGAAGTATTGGGCATGTTGTTCCACTCTTGTATTAGTGTTAATTGCTATATTTTGAGGTATTAGCCGGATCCTTGTTGCCTGTATTTCAATATTTTCCACCAGTTGTATTTAGAGCCTCCGTAGATAGGTTGTGGGTGGTGTTGGGTATTGGAACTAAACCAGAAATATTGGTGTTTGGAAAATATGTTTTTCCTCGTATCTATGTAATTGTAACATGTTGGATATTATGGTTGAAACTGTTAATGAAAATAAAAATGGAAGTTAATGAAATATTTATGAAGTGTGATTAATAGAATTTATCTCCTATATATTCATAAATTAGTTTGGGGTAGAATGAAACCTAACAAGCTTGCTCGGTCGGGTTTACTCGGTTGAAATCGGTCTCACCCCTTTGTTTTTAGGGCGTGTCAAACTTGGTATCAAAGCCTAAGGCTTTGGAGTGTCCTAGGATGTCTCGGAGTCGTGTCTAGTAGAGCCCTTCTTATTAGTGTGTCGTCGACCACATCTATAATTAGGGGGCAACTTGGACATTTAGGAATTTCACCCTTCTTTGATACTCCAATCGTGCGATAGAGCTCAAGATAGGGAGTTATTTTTCTCTCCAAGACTCACTCTCAAGATGAGAGATCCTGATGCCATAATCCGCGAGTTTGAAGCCATAAGGAGGGAATGATCGCACCATTGAGTCCGAAGGAGATTGCCCAAGGGCTTGTTAGGAGAATGTATTGAGTCGTGGAGGGATTGGTAGAACCTATCTCTAAGAGGGGTACCCTTGTCCCTATTAATGTCACTGCACCACCAAATCCTATAGTATATCGGTATGGTACAAACGTACGTTACGCATGTGGAGTCGAGGGGCATCGATTAAGTAGCCGCCCTATCAACCTAAAGTCATTAAGTCAGTTACTCCTTGGTGTATCCTCATGAACAACACATGGTTTCTACTCGCTATGTATGTACATCTGTTGTGGGGAAAGTTCTCATTATCATGGTCTTGACAAGACATTGAATCACAAAATATTGCATGTGTCTACTCTTTGAACGAGATCCGCTATTTCGTGAGCCCACTCCACCACAAGTCCTCTTATTTGCGATCTTTTATGACATTGAGCTATATAATCGTGTCCTTGAATTGGGTTGTAACTATAGAATTACTACTTCCCTCATGCCTTTCTAGACTCTCAACAAGGGACTATACCCAAAGGATTACTTACTGAATGTATGGACGGACAATTATCATATTTTCGTACCAAATAAAAAGATACTTTCTCTTGACCTTATATTCGTCTATATTCAAAAGCCTAGGCCATTTTTTCTTCGAGTTTCTGCTTCAATCTTAATGTTGACATAGTGAAGATCTTGATTTGTTTCATCATCATCTCTAGTATGGTAGTGCCCTCGCTTTATCTTTGTTGAGACTTTCATTTTGGCCTAGTGGTCGGAATCGGCAAGATTTTCATTTGCTTTGGCGAGTTCTCCCTCTTCTCTGACAGGTTATTTTCTGGATTTGGTCTGCTCAATTATTTTTGACATTACTAAATCTCCATCGAAGCTAGGCTTTGTTGAGCCTCTATGTAGCTAGACCATGCTACTTATTCTTGTGGTTCATCTTATTCTTGAAAGTTGTTGTTCTTCTGGTTGTAAGGAGGACGACCATTTTCGCTCCTCTTTTGATTGCATGATACTTGCTTGAGTGCCTCTATACGTTAATTGCTCTATGTTGCTACGAATTCAACAAATTTTGATGTTTGTAGTGGCTCCACTAGCCGTGAAACCATTGAGTTTACTCCTAAAACCTCAAGTTCCCTTTTGTTAATTCCTCTGACATACCCGGCCTTCCCTAATTGTTGTCCCATTTCTCAGTTTCAGTTTCGCTAGCTGAAGGAAGAGAAAAATTGTGTCCTTGGCATCTAAAAATAAAATTTCCTTTATCGATGGTAATTCACCCAAATCCTTTCCCAATTCTGCCGAATCCACACAATGGGATAGATGTAGCAATACTTTTATTTTCTGTTTAACTAGTTTTCGGCCTTTTTATATTACTGAGACCTTCAGTATTTTGACATAACTAAATTAGGATGTGAAATTGTGGGTGGCCGGGGGAAAGTCAATCCATTCTCTCACTTTAGCTATGAATCTTCTTCATTCACTATCAACTATACTATCCCTTCCCAATCCTCTCCCTCTCAGAGGCACGATCCTTAAAGGTTGAACTTTGACCCAGAAAGAGTAGCTATGTTTTGAAAATACTTCAAGATATCTGGTCATTGGATCAATAAATGCCACAAATTATATGTGTTCCCACCTCATTTTAAGTTCATCACTGGTTGAGAGTATGCCGCAATTGCTGAAATTGAATGATTTTCCTCCAATGATGGATCATCTATGCATGTGCTAATCCAACAATTCTCTTCTCAGCCTAACTCTCGCTTTTAGTTTTGGGTTCACCAAGGAGCAATAAACCTAGTAACACATTCATATGTCAATCCTTTCTCTCGGCAAAGTCTTATTGCATCTCCCCAATTCGGCTGGTAATAACTGTTTTTTAGAAGGGTGTTGTAATACTTCATTGTGAAGTAGAGTTGCTAAACATAGTTGGATTTTTGAATTTTTGAGATATACGTCATGTGACTACATACCGAGATCTCCTTTCTAAAATTTAGCTCATCGTAAACCCTTATATTATCACCCTTCCTAGTGGTTACAATGTAAAGGTCATTTCTATAGGCTCTCTTACCTTCTCTTCATTTACCTTGCATCATCGTTTCTCCATATTTTTCAATACGATATTATCTTAATTTCTCGACTAGTTATCCAACTATATGATTTGATTTAATTAACTTCACTTTTATGCACTCTACAAGCCCCCTAAGAGTGGGTAAATCTCCCGTTACTACAGACTTCTAATGTCTTCAACTCAATTTAAGCGGTTGATTCCAAATGGTGCTCTTTAGTTATGCTGCCTTACTATCCATTTCATCTGGTAACTCTCCTTATAAATCTAATTTCATGCTTTATGGCATTAAAGAGGAAGTCTCATGGCATCAAGGATTGGGACCTGTTCCTTTTGTTAGAATAAAAGATATTGCTCGTGTTCCTTGTAAGATTTTCTTCTAAACAATCATCTACCCGCTCTGCTTGTCCTTGTGACTAGATAACTCAGGTTACTTTTCTTTGATTAGTGCATTTAGACTTCTTACCCTTTCGGACATATGCATATGGTCACTTTGAGGCCTTATTCTACACCTACTCATAACTGTTTTAAGTACCTTCTCACCGTTGTTGACAGTTTTTCTAGGGCTACATGTACTCGTCTCGTAAGTCCTAAAAGTAATGATTTATCTATAATTCAAGCTGATAATTCCATGGTTCGAACTCAATTTTAGGTCAAGTGTGTCCCCTTTTCAAGTCTTAAATGGGTCAGACTGGATGGGTTACGTGGCCTTCTGCTCACTCGGCTTCTAGGGCTATTGACCACGTCATTGTCATGTATGGGGAATTTATTTTTGCTACCCTTGGAATTCCACATCCTTAGGGAGGGTAGGAGTTTTAATTGTCTTTCTTGTCGGAGCAGTACGTCAGCCATTAGAACCCTTCTAACCAATGCGTGATACCCCGATGGTAAGATGTCCTAGCTATGTGGTTTCACCTATGAGAGGGTCGAGATTAGATGCTCCCAGATTTTTGCACATACCAAAAGCCTATTGATTCGGTAGATAAGTTGTCATACCTCTACTGATCCTCTACAAGATCAGTTGTCGAGAAGGGTTAGATTGTTCGAATTATGATAATTTCATAAGTGGATGACTTCTTTTCCACCCGCGTACGCTTGTGGCATCGAGTCTTTATGTTGCTTATTGTTAAGAGTGAGATAAAATTCCATATGTTCCTTTTGTGGCCTTGATCACACCCATGTTACAAGAGTATTACCACGTGAGCTCAACTAATTGCCTTACACTCAAGGACACGACTGGTGTATCATACTTGACCACTTCTTTGAAATCCCAAGATCACGTACATAGTATCCACCTCATCTAAGAATAATAGTTACCTTTATGCTTCATTTATCCGATAATTGATGTCGTCACCAGGATTAAACCTTGTCAATATCGTTAGTAGAAAGCCTCGTGTATCTTAGCATATAACCTCATAATGTACTCTACTCAGCACATTAATGGATTCCTGAATAATTCCAGCCCAGTCTTGAAATTCGTTGTTCCTCTTGTATTAGATCTATTTGGTATTGAAGGTTCAAACGTGTGAAAGAGGAAGCATCACCGTGTGATCACATATATCCGACATGTAATTTTATGGTCAATTCATGATAGCACATCTTAGAGTAATCGTTGAAGGTCACCACATGTTTAGTTTGGTTGTTCGCCTAGAAATTTAGAATTTAGGAGGGTGAACAGGTTATTCACGAAAAGTTTCCTGGAGATGTTATGTCAATTGATAATGAAGGGTACATAAGCGCATTTCCTATTAGGCTGCACGAGGAGTATGATGTTCCCCATAGTTGTTCCTCATGTATTTTGTGTTTTCACATGTCTACGTCTAAGAAGGCAGTTGGAGATCCTTTTGTGTATCACCCCCATGGGAATAATTGAAGGTAAAGTTAATTGATAGTTAGCTTATGCGAGGTATCTAGCTGTCATCCTTGTTAGATAAGTTTGGAGGTTGGGATTGTTTCCGTGAATGTGTTAGGGCAAAGCCTTGAGTCGAGGAAGCCACCATGAAGGCCGAATGTGTCGTGGAAAGAAAATAATTTTGCTTGATTGTGTAACAATTAGTCTTGATTTGAAAGGTATATATGTTATGATTTAAAAATGTGCAGTCCATGTTCAGGTATCATTATGATAATGTAGTGTTTGTAATGCTAAGATTAGTGTTACGGAAATATTCATTGTGGTGCTTTGACGAGTTATGGATGAGTTGTTAGGATGGTGTTTGTGGTTCTCTGGCAGGTGGATAGGCCTAGTTACAAAGGAGATGCTGCCGAAATTTCTGAAGAATTTAAGAGTTAGTCAAAATTTAGGCATTTGAGGTAGGTTAGGAAACATATGTGTTGGGCTAGGTGTTTTGGGGAAAAATCTACCTCTCATTCGAGACGAATGATCCTAAGCGGGGGAGAATGTAACGCCCCAGAAAAGTTTGATAAGTAATTCAGGATTTTGGGGTGCCAGATAGGCTAATTGTAATATTTTATGTGCTATAAATAAGATGTAAATAAATTGGATATGGAAAATAAGGGTAAGAGTCAAATTGAAAAATTTCATAATAGGATAAAATTCCAAATGAGTTTGCACAAGTCCACCCTTTTAAACGATATATATATATATATATATTGTCACGCCCCAAAATCGAGGGACAAGACCGGTGCCTAACCGGATGAACCCAGTCAAGCGGACCTGGATTGCATTTCCTGCCCAACGTATACATTATTTTGTGTGAGTTAGCCGATTTTAGATTCAAAGTACATTTTACAACATATCTCCATTTGTTTCCTCTTTTAGCATTTCAACGATTGATATCCAAACATACATAATACATTCATAACTTGCCAACATGATCCACGGTTCCAAGTACGTACTGTTACTACCCAAAATACATATATACACCCACATCATGTCTATGGAGCCTTTACGAATACTAGGGGTTTTACATAACTTGCCGGCAACAAGGCCCCGGCTATACCTTTACAACATAAGCAAAAGTGGGTGGTATAATCCACACATGGCCCTGAGGAGAAGAGGGGCTCACCACAACTGCTTAAGAGATGAAGAGGAGGCACCACTAATGGCGGGTTGAGCTACCTGCTATGGAACCACCTACATCCATATAAAAGATGTAGCGTCCCCGGCAAAAGGGACGTTAGTACTGTGGAATAGTACTAGTATGTATGAACAAACTTTACCCTAAGTACAATCAAGCAATACACAGATAAGAGACAGTTAATAGAACCAATAAGTATTGCACATAACCAGAAACAACCAAAATCAAGAGTTTCGCAAATTCCCCTTTTCAACACCACCACATTCAAGAGTTTCACAGATTTTCATTTCAACGTGATCACATTCCATCTTTATTACCTCGTCCACCCTTATCACCTTCTCTCACCCTTATTACCTCGTCCACCCTTATTACTCCGTGTTGCAGCGTGCAACCCGATCCCACCAGACAATCATATTTCATAACAACAATCCCCAACAGTTAGATCACAAGGATCTTCATTATAAGGAACACAAGTTCATATCAACAATTCTCCATACGGGCTCAAGGCACAATGATTCTCACCAAGTAGTAATTCATGTATGGTGTTTCCACAATCAATTAACTCAATAAAATCAGTCCACATTTACTTTCATCATTTGCTACACAGTCTTTAGAACTTTGATACGTTCAACAATGTATTTAATAGCAACATCAACCAACAATTCAATCATAAAGATTCTCATCATCAAGGTTATTCATTCGTAACAACCAAATAACCATATGGAATCAAGGCCACAGAAATCTTTATCCAACAGTGAGTCATATACGGTATGCCATCAACATATAGCTCAATTAGTTATCCACGTTTCCTTTCCATTATTTACTACACAACATTTAGCACTTAGATACATTCAACAATTGGATTCGTTATTATTTCTTTCGTTTGGTAGTACATCCTTTCATACCGAGGTATTCAACAGTTAACGAGCTTTGCACGTGATAGAGTAAGCACAAGGAATCACCATTTTCACAATCTTATATAGCACGGTGGTATGAAAATCAACTAGGACAATCAGAGATTAGAATCATACGTCTCAAAACATTAGAACAATCAATTCACATATTCTCAAACAAAGTACACATACCGTATGCTCGGACACCAACAAGAGGATTCTACAAAGGTTAAAGTTAGCCATACATACCTTATGTCGAATTTTCCCCTTTTAATTTCTACCACAAATCACCGGACCGTCAAGCAACGTCAATCTAATTCATAACATAACACATTCATCTTAGAATTGGGAATCGTGAACACAATTCGAACTTGCTTAGGCATTTTATCGAATGTTATGTGACCCCTTAGATTACCAACCCCTTCTTTATGAATATTTACTCTAACCCACTTCCCTTTACTAGATTATGACAATAAATGAACATGCATGCAAGGTTTTAAACTTTAATCTTCAAGGACCCATTTAGAGGAGTTCTACTTATTAACCAAAATCTGGAAATTTAAGGGAAATGGGGAGGGGACTTACCTGTTAGAACTCGAAAATTTCCGGGCTTGAGTGATTGTGGAAAATCAAATGGATGATGTTGAAACCCTCTCTCTCAAGAACTCTCTTTTTCTCTCTTTATTCTTAGTCAGAAAATTGTTAAAAATGAAGGGGATGGGTGTTTTATTGAGCCGGGGGTCGAGTTTTAAAATTAGAAATTAGGAGCCCCGACACGGAATGTGGTCGCATTCCTGCTATGCTGTCCGCATTTCTGTCGCATAATGTCCTTCAAAATGGGCCAAAACTGGAAACATTCTTCCCAGGTATGCGACCACTATGCGGTCCGCATACCTGTTATGCGATCGCATAGTGCGCCGCATAACCTCCCTCGCCAAAAACCATGGGGCAAGAATACGACAACTATGCGGTCCGCATACCTGTTATGCGATCGCATAGTGCGCCGCATAACCTCCCTCGCCAAAAACCATGGGGCAAGAATACGACAACTATGCGGTCCGCATTACCAGATTGCGATCGCATTCTGGACCGCATAATTGTCCTCCATTTGGACAGTAGCCTATCCAGGTATGCGACCACTATGCGGTCCGCATACCTATTATGCGATCGCATAGTGCGTCGCATAACGCGCAATTTCCTGGAAAATCTTATCTTTCAAATTCCGGGGTACTTTTAATTCAAAATAGGTCCATTTTAAGAATTTCTACAGTTATGCAACACGAGGACCTATTCGGGCATTATCTTAGATATGAAATTTTACGGGCCTTTATATATATATATATATATACATGTACGGTTTTGTAAGGACCTTTAAAGAAAAATCATTAACTGAAACGTCTCTCAGTTCGATTCCTATGTTGATGTAAATGTAGAAATTTCCTCGCTTAGGACTTTTTGGATTGGATAGTACCCTGCGGACTTTGAGGAAAACTTTCTTAAAGGCATGCAGATCTGCGGTCCACTATGCGATCCCAAACCTGATTTGCGGACCGCATAATGGCCGTAGAGTAGGGCAGGAGACTGCCCAATTTCAGGGAAGTTATGCGGTGCATTATGCGATCACATAACTGTTATGCGGTGCATTATGTGGACCGCATAACCAGACAGCTGGGTCCCCCAGTTCAGGCCATTTTTGCGACAAGTTTGCGGGGCGCATTTCCGTTTTGCGGTCGCACATGCGACCGCATAGTTGAGTCGGAGCACCCTATTTTCTAAATTTTAAACCTGACTCCAAATCAATATAAGGCATTTCCCCATCCATTTTAAGCATATTTTCTGATGGTTTAAAGTAAGGGAAAGGGGTCATAGAGAGAGAAAGTGGTCTTCATCAATTGTTCTTCAATCCTTGCCTAAACACCTTGAATATTAACAAGGAAAACACACTAGGTCTTGATCCTTGAGGTAAGATTATACACCCTAACCCTTAATTTCGAATTTTAACTAAAGATGGGTAAATATAAAGAAAGTTCGTGGGTATTGGAGTTGTTACCTTGCCTGCATGTGTCATCAACGGGTGTAGGAACATTGTTGAACTAAACATGTTTGGGGATGGTTTGAAGGTTGATTAAATCCTCTATAAATAGGACCTTAAAGACTTATTGCACACCTAGTGTTTGATGGAACGCTCAAACAAGCTAAGACTATGAATGTCTTCCTAATATTTGTTCAATTTTGTTATGTCTCGAAATAGATCGAGGTTGCTAGGGATTCCAGATTATTCTAGAGTCTAAAGGAGAGCAATTAAAGTATGTATGGCTAACTCTAGTCTTCATAGAATGAACTCGTTGGTGCTCAAATATACGGTATGATTCCCTTGTTTGATTCTCTAAAGAATTGATGGGTTCGATGTGTTAAGTTGGGAAACTCTTTCTTCCATATTGTTCTAAGTTGCTACCATGTCACTATGCTATTTGAAAGTATGAATTATGATTATCATGCTCGTTCCTTTATTATGTGTACGAATCCTTATATGTGTTGGTTCTAGTTGATATGAAAGATGAGTATATGAAACAATTAAAGAGAGGAATGTAACACAAATGGTTAAATATGCCCAAGTGCCAAGAACTGTATAATAAATGATGGGAAGAGATGTGAACCGAATAATTAAATTGATATGGTTATGTCCTAGAGTGAGATGGCTTAGCCGATCGGGCTGAGATTAGACTCCATGTTGTACACATGGTGGTAATTGCATCGGAAATATTATATTGGTAATGTCTCACTGTTTCAAGTGAGATGGCTTAGCCGATCGGGCCGAGATCGGACTCCACGCTGTACACATGGTGGGAATTGCATCGAAAATATTATATTGGTAATGTCTCACTGTTTCAAGTGAGATGTCTTAGCCGATTGGGCCGAGATCGGACTCCGTGTGAAAATGACACGGTGGTAATTATGAAACTATGATGCCGTAATGTCTCACTTGGGATGGCTTAGCCGGTCAGGCCGAGACCGGACTCCGTGTGAAAAAGACACGGTGGTATTATAAAATTGTGGCACTTGGCTTTAAAGGACTACTATTCAAAATATGGAATAACGGATTAAGAAACCATGGTGATTGTTGTTGGTATTACTCCTATTTCTGTGAAATGTTATTTGATGCTTCTAACTGCATTACTACATGTTTGCTATTTGTTCTATTTAGAGTAGAGTTTGTTCATACATACTAGTATTATTCAATGTTACTAACGTCCCTTTTGCCAGGGGCGCTACATCTTCTTATGGATGTAGGTGGTTCCTTAGCAGGCAGGATGATTCGTAGCTAGCGGCGTTTCCTTTCTCTTGCCACAACAGTCTTGGTGAGCCCCCTTCTTCTCGGGGTGAAGTATTGGGCATGTTGTTCCACTCTTGTATTAGTGTTAATTACTGTATTTTGAGGTATTAGCCAGAGCCTTGTTGCCGGCATTTTCATATTTTACACCAGTTGTATTTAGAGGCTCCGTAGATAGGTTGTGGGTGGTGTCGGGTATTGGAACTAAACCAGACATATTGGTGTTTGGACAATATGTTTTTCCTCGTATCTATGTAATTGTAACATGTTGGATATTATGGTTGAAACTGTTAATGAAAACAAAAATGGAAGTTAATGAAATATTTATAAAGTGTGATTAATATAATTTATCTCCTATATATTCATAAATTAGTTTAGGGTAGAATGAAACCTAACTGGCTTGCTCAGCCGGGTTTACTCGATTGAGCGCCGGTCTCACCCCTCGATTTTTCGGGCATGACAGTAAGTTAGGTTTAATTATGGAAGGGGGTTTGTGGACCGTTGGTCAAAATGATCAACGACCACGATTAAATGGGCAATTGGGTCGGGCAGGTGTGTATTTGGGCCAAAGGGGTTTGGGCTAATTTTAAAAGGGGTGTTGGGCTGGTTGGCAATGGGTTAGGTTTGAAAACAAAGGGGCTATTTATTAAATACCCTAGTAATTGAATAAAAAATAATTTATAAAATTATTAACAAATTATAAACATAATTTCCATCATAGAAATGTTTTAAAAATAATTATTCAATATTCCAAAAATACAATGAGCCATTTTCTGCTAAAATAACACAATAATGTATGCATGGGCTATAATTGCAACGTTATTGCAATAGTAACCAAAAGGTGTAAATCTGGCCATTTGTGAAATAATTTAAACTTAATATGACTATAAATAGCAAAATGAAATAATGAAATGTTATACAGTCATTTGTGATGCGATTTTGTCATTATTTATATAAATAAAATAATGGGATAAATTAATTTAAAAATGTGGAAATTATGAAAAAATATAAATTGATGCTAATGCATAGTTTTGAAGGTATATATGAATTTAAAAATATTATAGGAAAAATTTGGGTATCAACAACCTTGTGTCGCACCAAATTCTTCTATTTTTTCTTTCCTCCTGGCTTCTGCACCATAATCCCAAGGTAGGACATTTGAACTAAAGGGCGGTGTGGGTGCCACCGTCATAGTGAATGGTGTGACTATTTCCATTTCAAATTGAGCAGGTGCAGGTGTAGGCGTTGTCACTTCAATTTCGAACGGAGTTGATGCGGCAAACTCAACTTCGATTGGTGGCTGTATCTGTACCACAATAGGATTGAGTGTGACTACAGGTTTCTTAGGATCATCCACTTCTCGAATAAGTCCAATTGACCCTTCAGAATCCCATTCTTCATCAATATCTATCACATGTACTCATTCACCCCTATGGTTTGGAAGAGGGTTGTTGCGGACGTTTGGTGCGACTTCGTTTGGTTGTATGACCTTGGTAAAGATCAATGTCTGAATCTTGTGTTTCAAAGTGCGACATTCATCGATGGTATGTCCTTTCCTGCCGGAATGGTATGCACATGTTTTTTTGGATATAGAGGTAACATATGCAGCAACTTTCATGTGATGAACCAAAAGGTCATCCTGTGTAAATTTGACTAAGACTGTGTTTCGAGGCCCCGAAAGCCTCTGTTAATATCACCTCAAAGTGCGTGCGCAGCCTGGGCGCGTATCCGGGAAGCCTTTATGTGGAAATGTGTTAAGGAGTTGAATTTATGATAATTAATTAAATAAAATTGACTTTGGTCAACATTTTTGGTAAACAGACCTGGACCCGTGATTTGACGGTTTCGGAGGGTCCGTAGAAAAATATGGCTTTGGGCGTATGCCCGAAATCGAATTCCGAGGTCCCAAGTCTGAGAAATGAATTTTTAAAGAAGACTGTTTTCTGAAAATAATAAAGACTTTTAAAAATGAATTTTGATGTGAAACCCATGTTACCGGGCCCGTATTATGGTTCCGGAGCCCAGAACAGGCTCAATATATATTATATGAGTTATCTGTAAAATTTGGTAAGAAACGAACTTGGTCTGACGTGTTTCGGATCAAAAATGGAAAATTTGATAGTTTATGAAGTTTGAGAAAATTCTATGGATTTTGGAGTTTCATTCATTGTTTTTGATGTTATTTTGGTGGTTTAATTACTTGAATAAGTCTGTAGGATTATTTTGAAGTCGTGTGTGTATTTGGTTTTGAGCCCCGAGGGCTCGGGTGAGTTTCGGGTAGGTGTCGGGGTGCTAGAAGGTTGAAAAATCTGGTGTAATTGCTGTTTTCTGGTGTCCAGGTAAATTACCTTATGCGAACGCACTCAAGGGGGTGCGAACGCACAGGGTAAAAGTGCTCTATGCAAACGCACCACATTGGGTGCGAACGCTGAGGGTATGTTAGGCAGAGCTATGCGAACGCACCACATTGGGTGCGAACGCGGAGGGTAAAATAGGCAAAGCTGTGTGAAGGGGTTAAGGGGTGCGAACACATAGGCTATTAGGGGGACCCGGGGGCTAGGTAGTACCAGGCCAGTGTGAACGCGGCCCCTGGCACGCGAACGCATAGGCTAATCTTGCTAACACTGTGCTAACGCGGCCAAGGGGTCGCGAACGCATAATGTATTTTTGCCCAGTGATTTTAAGTGTCAAAAACAGAATTCTTTACGGGATTTTCACCATATTTTCATAAACCTTCTTCTTCCTTACACCACATAGGCGATTTTGAAGAGCTCTTCCTCCATAGCTTCATAGGTAAGTAAACTTAGCTCTATTTTCTTCCATTTTCATAAATAATCTCTATATTCTATGCCTAAAAACAGGAGATTAAGGGTAGAAATTGGGGGTTTTGGGTAGAGTTAGGGCTTTTGGAATTTTTAGGAATTCAACCTCGTTTTGGGGTTGGATTTCCAAACAAATTGTATATTTGGGCTCGTGGGGGAATGGGTGAAGGGGTTTCGGTCTGAACCTCGTGTTTGGACCGAGCGGGCTCGGGGTCGAATTTTTTTATTTTTGGAAGAATGATGGGAAATGTATAATTAGACTTTGGGATTGAATTATTGAGTCATTATTAATATTATTGAGTTGATTATGCTTAGATACTATCGTTTCAAAGTTGGATTCGAGAGGGAAAGCAGTGCTAGAGGCTTGATTTGCATTTTTTGAGCTGAGGTAAGTGTTCGGCCTAACTTTATTCAGGTGTTGAGTCATATGTGCTACTTGTATTATCATGTTCGATGTATAGGTGAGGTGACGAGTACCTATGCATTGTTTGTCAAGCATGCCCGTGAGTCTAATTTGGTGAATTACCTGTTATTATTCCGATGTTTATTGTGTTTTGAAGTAGTTTCCTTTGGAAAGTTGTTGAATTGCTGAGATTATCCATTAAGTACTTGTGAAATGATATTTCAGCCGAGGACTCAATTCATTACGTTATATACCTGTAAGATATTGGTTATAGTTGGGTCCTTTGCTAGGCATTGTTATTATATTGGTTGATGTTTTCCCCTTGCTAGGTGGTTTTGAATTGTATCCCATGATGTTAAATTCCTTGCCAAGTTGTCATTTGTTGTTGATTTGGTGAGGAAGAGTGTAAAGCACGAAGGGAGATCCGTGTATTCATCTCATTCATTTCATACATTGCATGTGAGGAAGAGAGTAAAAGCACGAAGGGTGTTGTTGTGCCATGTTTTACATTGATTTTATCTATACATTTCATAGTGAGGAAGAGAGTAAAAGCACGAAGGGTGATGCCGTGCCATTATTTATATTGCTTTCATTTATACATTGCACTATGAGGACGAGAGTAAAAGCACGAAGGGTGATGCCGTGCCATTATTTATATTGCTTTCATTTATACATTGCACTATGAGGACGAGAGTAAAAGCACGAAGGGTGATGCCGTGCCATTATTTATATTGCTTTCATTTACGCATTGCATTGTGAGGAAGAGAGTAAAAGCACGAAGGGTGATGTTGTTCCATTATTTATATTGCTTTCTTACGCATTGCATTGTGAGGATCAGAGTAAAAGAACGAAGGGTAATGTCGTGTACATTCTTGTTTGAGTTATTATGTCCTGTTGACTTGGTTCTTTTGCATTATGGTTTGTTCAGTTATTCATAGTCTCTTCTCACTTGTTACCCCATTACTTGTCCCCGTATTACCATGCTTAACTGGTTATTTCCTGCCATTTTCTTTGGTAGATATTATAGAACTGTACAGGTAAATTGTTGTTGTCGTTTCTAGCCTCGTTACTACTTCGCCGAGGTTAGGGTCGGCACTTACTCAGTACATGGGGTCAGTTGTACTTATGCTACACCTGCAATTCTTTATGTTGTACAGATCACGCAGCCGGACCCGATGGACATTGTAGGGAGTATTCCTTCAGTCCATTTCAGACGACACCGAGGTAGTTTCGCAGGCGTTCGTGGATCTCGGCGTCACTGTCTATCTTTCATTCTGTCATCTATGTATTTCCAGAAAGATATATCATTTTATTTCAAACTGTTGTCTTTAGCTAAATCTTAGACTGGTTCGTGAGATTGTGACTCCATTTCTGGGCTTTGTACTTAAAGGGATTTCTTCGTTATTGGCTATTATTATTCAGATTTTGTTAAGCTTCCGCATTTTTATCACAATTATCTAGTCACTGTTTATTACTTTCACTTGTTAATAAATCAATTTGGTTAACACATTGGCTTGTCTAGCGGGTGCAATGTTAGGCGCCATCACGGCCTAAAGGTGGGATTTCGGGCTGTGACAAGTTGGTATCAGAGCACTAGATTGCTTAGGTCTTACAACTCACAGAAAAACTTGGTAGAGTCAGAGGGATCGGTATGGAGACGTTTGTACTTATCCCCAAAAGGCTGCAAGGTTAGGAATAACTTCATATCTTTCATTCTCTGTCGTGCCATATTGAGTCTCTATTTTACTCTCCCGCAGATGGCGAGAACACGTGCTTCCTCATCGACCGATCAGCATCCTGATCCTCCTATTGTAGCTCCTACGAGGGGCCGAGGCCGAGGCCGTGCTAGAGGCCGAGGCAGAACTAGAGCAGCAGCCCAAGTAGAGGACCCACAGGTAGATTATGCCAGTGAGGTTCCTGCTCAGACGGTTCCAGTCGGACCAGCTCAGGTCCCAAAGGGGTTCATTGCCACCCTAGTGCTTCAGGACGCTCTAGTCCGCTTGGTGGGACTCGTGGAGAGTGTGGCTCAGGCCGGTCTTCTTCCTACTGCACCAGCTGGTTCTCAGGCTGGGGGAGGGACATAGACTCCTGCTATTCATACACCAGAGCAGTTTGCTACTCAGTTCCCGACTCCGGCACCTTAGACAGCCGGAGTAGCTCAGCCGGGTATTGTGGCACCGACAGTTGAGGGAGAAGCCATGTCATTAGATGCTCTATGGAGGTTTGATCGGTT
The DNA here is from genome assembly GCA_005239495.1 of Nicotiana undulata. Taxonomy (NCBI): domain Eukaryota; kingdom Viridiplantae; phylum Streptophyta; class Magnoliopsida; order Solanales; family Solanaceae; genus Nicotiana; species Nicotiana undulata. The sequence continues at coordinate 99,421 of ML287868.1, forward strand.
CACCAAGTTATTCACTACTACATTTACTGGTGCACCATCAGAGGATCCTCAGGATTACTTGGACATCTGTCATGAGGTTCTTCGGAACATGGGCATAGTGGAGTACAATGGAGTTGACTTTGCTACATTTCATCTATCTGGTACCGCCAAGACTTGGCGGAGACATTATTGCTTGACCAGACCAGCTGGGTCTGCATCTTTGACTTGGGCTCAGTTCTCCTAGTTATTATTGGGGAAGTTCCTTCCAGTTACTCAGAGGGAGGTTCTTCGGAGGCAGTTTGAGCGCCTCCAGCAGGGATCTATGTCTGTCACTCAGTACGAGACCAGGTTCATCACTCTAGCCAGGCATGCACTTATGATAATTCCCACTGATCATGAGAGAGTGCGGAGATTTATTGAGGGTTTAGCTCAGCCCATCAGACTTCAGATGGCCAGGGATTCAGGTACTGATATTTCGTTCCAGGATGCGGCCATTGTGGTCAGGAGGATTGAGATGATTTTGTCACAAGGTGGTGGTCAGGGGGTTGGCAAGAGGCCCCATCACTTCGGTCGATTCAGTGGAGCCTCATCTGGAGGCAGGGATTCTTTCGGCAGAGGTCATCCTCCTAGACCCTATCAGTCGACACTTCAGGTATCTCACAGTGCATCGCCAGCTCCTATTAGTGCACCACCAGGACCTATCAGTGCACCGCCGCTTCAGAGCTTTCAGGGTGGTTATCAGGGTCGACAGGGCCAGTTCCAGAGTCAGCAGCCACATCAGCAGAGGCCTTGTTATTCTTGTGGTGTTTCGGGGCACATTGCGAGGTATTGCCCCAGGGCTTGTGGTAGTTCTCAGTATCAGGGTTCTCATGCCATGGTCCTCGCAGCAGGTGCACCCCCACCTCAGCTAGGGGAGGTGGTCGTGGTGCTAGAGGTGGAGGTCAGACTCATAGAAGTGGAGGGAATGCCAGAGAGGTGGAGCTCAGCCCGTAGCAAGTAGACCCAGAGATGTGCAGGTTGGAGGGGCTCAGCCCCGGTGCTATGCCTTTCCTGCGCGACCTGATGCTGAGGCTTCTAATACAGTTATTACAGGTACGATTTCAGTTCGCAGCCGAGATGCTTCGGTGTTATTTGATCCGGGTTCTACATTCTCCTATGTGTCTTCATATTTTGCCCCTTATTTGAGTATGCTCCATGATTCCTTGAGTATTGTTGTGCATGTGTCTACACCGGTGGGTGATTCTATAGTGGTAGATCGAGTCTACCGTGCTTGCTTAGTAGTTATTGGTGGTCTGGAGACTCAGGTTGATCTTTTGCTTCTAGATATGGTTGACTTTGATGTTATATTGGGGATGTATTGGTTATCCCCCTATTATGTTATTCTGGACTGTCATGCCAAGACAGTGACCTTGGCCTTGCCAGGGGTACCTCGTTTAGAGTGGAGGGGGACTCCTAGTCACTCTTCTGGTAGAGTTATTTCTTATATGAAGGCTCGGCGCATGATCAAGAAGGGTTGTTTGGCCTATGTTCGTGATTCTAGTACCGAGGTTCCTTCCCTAGAGTCTGTGCCCGTGGTTTGTGAGTTTCCAAAGGTATTCCGTGTTGACCTGCCAGGTATGCCACCCGACAGGGATATTGATTTTTGTATTGAGGTAGCTCAGGGCACTCGGCCTATTTCTACTCCACCGTATCACATGGCCTTGCCAAAGTTGAAGGAATTGAAGGAGCAATTGCAGGATTTGTTGGATAAAGGCTTCATTAGGCCTAGTGTTTCTCCTTGGGGTGCTCCAGTGTTGTTTGTCAAGAAGAAAGATGGCTCGATGAGGATGTGTATTTACTACCGGCAGTTGAATAAGGTTACTATTAAGAACAAGTATCCTTTGCCGAGGATTGATGATCTATTTGACCAGCTTCAGGGTGCTACAGTGTTCTCCAAGATAGACTTTAGGTCTGGTTACCATCAGCTAAGGATTAGGGCTTCTGATGTCCCTAAGACAGCCTTTCGCACTCGTTATGGGCACTATGAATTTTTGGTGATGTCTTTTGGGTTGACTAATGCCCCCGCTGCATTCATGGAGTTGATGAACCGAGTGTTCAGGACTTATTTGGACTCGTTCATTATTGTTTTCATTGATGATATATTGATATACTCTCGCAGCCGAGAGGATCATGAGCAACACCTTAGAGTCATCCTCCAGACTCTGAGGGACAGTCAGTTGTATGCCAAATTCTCCAAGTGTGAGTTTTGGTTGAGTTCGGTTGCATTTCTAGGTCATATGGTTTCATTAGAGGGTATTCAGGTGGATCCCAAGAAGATTTTATTAGTCAGAGATTGGCCTAGGCCCACTTCAGCTACAGAGATTCGGAGCTTCTTGGGCTTAGCAGGGTATTATCGGCGATTTGTGGAGGGTTTTTCATCTATCGCAGCCCAGATGACCAGGTTGACCTAGAAGAGTGCTCAGTTTAGGTTGTCTGATTAGTGTGAGGCGAGCTTTCAGAAGCTCAAGACAACCTTGACCACGACACCGTTGTTAGTTTTGCCCATAGGTTCTGGACTATATACCGTGTATTGTGATGCTTCACGGGATGGACTTGGTGCAATGTTGATGCAGGATGGCAAGGTCATAGCCTATTCTTCTCGTCAGTTGAAGGTTCATGAGAAGAATTATCAGTTCATGATTTGGAGCTAGCAGCTATCGTTCATGCGTTGAACATCTGGAGGCATTATTTGTATGATGTGCCATGTGAGGTGTTCACGGATCACAAGAGTTTGCAGTATCTATTCAAGCAAAAGGAGTTGAACATGAGGCAGAGGAGGTGGTTAAAGTTGTTGAAGGATTATGATATTACCATTCTTTATCATCCGGGGAAGGCCAATGTGGTGGCCGATGCTCTGAGCCGGAGTCAGTCAGTATGGGCAGTCTAGCTTATTTATCAGTCGGGGAGCAACCTCTTGCGTTGGATGTTCATGCTTTAGCCAACCGATTTGTGAGATTGGAGGTTTCTGAGACTGGCTGTGTGTTGGCCCATATTGTGGCCTGATCTTCATTGTATGATCGTATTCGGGCCAGGCAGTATGCTGATCGTTATCTATGTACTCTTAGAGATACGGTTCGGCACGGAGGTGCCAAGCAGGTCACATTGGATGATGAGGGAGTTCTGAGGATGCAGGGCTGTATTTGTGTGCCTGATATTGATGCCATTCATGAGTTGATTCTTCAGGAGGCCCATAGTTCCCGGTATTCCATCCATCCGGGCGCCGCGAAGATGTACCAGGACTTGCGGCAGCACTATTGGTGGCGGAGGATGAAGAAGGATATTGTAGCTTATGTGGCTCGGTGCTTGAACTATCAGCAGGTTAAGTACGAGCACCAGAGATCCGGTGGGTTGATGCAGCAGATTCAACTTCCCGAGTGGAAGTGGGAGCGTATCACCATGGACTTTGTAGTTGGACTCCCATGGACTCAGAGGATGTTTGATGTAGTATGGGTCATTGTGGATATGCTGACCAAGTCAGCGCACTTCATCCCAGTATCAGTTTCGTATTCAGCAGAGAAGTTGGAAAAGATTTATATGAGAGAGATTGTTAGATTGCATGGTGTGCCCATATCCATTATATCAGACCGAGGTACTCAGTTTACCTCCCATTTCTGGAGAGTATTTCAGCGAGAGTTGGGCACACAGATTGATTTGAGCACATCATTTCATCCTCAGACGGACGGAAAATCCGAGCGTACTATTCAGATTTTGGAGGATATGTGGCGGGCTTGTGTCATTGATTCTGGTGGTTCATGGGACCAGTTCTTGCCTTTAGCTGAGTTTGCCTACAACAACAACTATCAATCAAGCATTCAGATGGCTCCGTATGAGGCGTTGTATGGTAGACGGTGTCGGTCTCTAGTCGGATGGTTTGAGCCGGGAGAGGCTAGATTGTTGGGTTCTGAGTTAGTCCAGGATGCCTTGGACAAGGTGAAGATTATTCAGGATAGACTTCGTACAGCTCAGTCCAGGCAGAAGGGTTATGCAGATCGTAAAGTTCGAGATTTGGAATTTATGGTAGGAGACCGGGTATTTCTTCGGGTGTCGCCCATGAAGGGCGTGATATGGTTCGGGAAGAAGGGCAAGTTGAGCCATAGGTACATTGGTCCATTTGAGATTTTGGATAAGGTAGGAGAGGCGGCCTACATACTTGCCTTACCACCTAGTTTGTCAGCCGTGCATCCGGTATTTCACGTATCTATGCTCCGGAGGTATATTGCGGACCCATCTCATATCCTTGACTTTAGCAGTGTTCAGTTGGACCAGGATTTGTCTTATGAGGAGGAGTCGGTAGACATATTAGACCGGCAGGTGCGACAGTTGAGATCGAAGAGTTATCCTTCGGTTCGTGTCCAGTGGAGAGGTCAGCCTGCGGAGGCAGCTACTTGGGAGTTCGAGTCTGATATGCGGAGCCGATATCCCCATCTTTTCCCCGATTCAGGTACCTTTCTATGTCTGTTCGAGGACGAACGTTTGTTTTAGAGGTGGAGATTGTGATGACCCAAAAAGTCATCCTATGTAAATTTAACTAAAATTGTGTTCTGAGGCCCCGAAAGCCTCTGTTAATCTCAGCTCGATGTGCGTGCGAAGCCCGGGCGCGTAGCCGGGAAGCCTTTATGTGAAAATGTGTTAAGCAGTTGAATTTATGGTAATTAATTGAATAAAGTTGACTTTGGTCAACACTTTTGGTAAACGGAACCGGACCCGTATTTGATGGTCCCGGAGGGTCCGTAGGAAAATATGGAACTTGGGCGTATGCCCGGAATCGAATTCCGAGGTCCCATGTTCGAGAAATGAATTTTTAAAGAAAATTGTTTTGTGAAAATAATAAAGACTTTTGAAAATGAATTTTGATGTGAAACCCGTGTTACTGGGCCCGTATTATGGTTCTGGAGCCCGGAACTGGTTCAATATATATTATATGAGTTATCTGTAAAATATGGTAAGAAACAGACTTGGTTTGATGTGTTTTGGATCAAAAATGGAAAATTTGATAGTTTATGAAGTTTGAGAAAATTCTATGGATTTTGGAGTTTAATTCATTATTTTTGATGTTATTTTGGTGGTTTAATTACTTGAATAAGTCTGTAGAATGATTTTGAAGTCGTGTGTTATAGGGTTTTGAGCCCCGAGGGCTCGGGTGAGTTTCGGGTAGGTGTCGGGGTGCTAAAAGGTTGAAAAATCTGGTGTAATTGCTGGTTTCTGGTGTCCACGTAAATTACCCTATGCGAACGCACTCAAGGGGGTGCGAACGCACAGGGTAAAAGTGGGGTCTGGGGTCAGGGTCCAAATTGCTCTATGCGAATGCACCACATTGGGTGCGACGCGGAGGGTATGTTAGGCAGAGCTATGCGAACGCACCACATTGGGTGCGAACGCGGAGGGTAAAATAGGCAAAACTGTGCGAACACGGGGTTAAGGGGTGCGAACACATAGGCTATTAGGGGGACTCGGGGGCTAGGTAGTGCCAGGCCAGTGTGAACGCGGCTCCTGGCACGCGAACGCATAGGCTAATCTTGCTAACACTGTGCTAACGCGGCCAAGGGGTCGCGAACGCATAGTGTATTTTTGCCCAGTGATTTTAAGTGTCAAAAACAGAATTCTTTACGGGATTTTCACCATATTTTCATAACCCTTCTTCTTCCCCACACCCCATAGGCGATTTTGAAGAGCTCTTCCTCCATAACTTCATATGTAAGTAAACTTAGCTCTATTTTCTTCCATTTTCGTCAATAATCACTATATTCTATGCCTAAAAACATGAGATTAAGGGTAGAAATTGGGGGTTTTGGGTAGAGTTAGGGCTTTTGGAATTTTTAGGAATTCAACCTCGTTTTGGGGTTGGATTTCCAAACAAATTGTATATTTGGGCTCGTGGGGGAATGGGTGAAGGGGTTTCGGTCTGAACCTCGTGTTTGGACCGAGCGGGCTCGGGGTCGAATTTTTTTATTTTTGGAAGAATGATGGGAAATGTATAATTAGACTTTGGGATTGAATTATTGAGTCATTATTAATATTATTGAGTTGATTATGCTTAGATACTATCGTTTCAAAGTTGGATTCGAGAGGGAAAGCAGTGCTAGAGGCTTGATTTGCATTTTTTGAGCTGAGGTAAGTGTTCGGCCTAACTTTATTCAGGTGTTGAGTCATATGTGCTACTTGTATTATCATGTTCGATGTATAGGTGAGGTGACGAGTACCTATGCATTGTTTGTCAAGCATGCCCGTGAGTCTAATTTGGTGAATTACCTGTTATTATTCCGATGTTTATTGTGTTTTGAAGTAGTTTCCTTTGGAAAGTTGTTGAATTGCTGAGATTATCCATTAAGTACTTGTGATATGATATTTCAGTCGAGGACTCAATTCATTACGTTATATACTTGTAAGAGATTGGTTATAGCTGGGTCCCTTGCCGGGCATTGTTATTATATTGGTTGATGTTTTCCCCTGGCTGGGTGGTTTTGAATTGTATCCCATGATGTTAAATTCCTTGCCAAGTTGTCATTTGTTGTTGATTTGGGTGAGGAAGAGTGTAAAGCACGAAGGGTGATGCCGTGTATTAATTTCATTCATTTCATACATTGCATGTGAGGAAGAGAGTAAAAGCACGAAGGGTGATGTCATGCCATGTTTTACATTGCTTTTATCTATACATTGCATAGTGAGGAAGAGAGTAAAAGCATGAAGGGTGATGCCATGCCATTATTTATATTGATTTTATTTACGCATTGCATTGTGAGGAAGAGAGTAAAAGCACGAAGGGTGATGCCGTGCCATTATTTATATTGCTTTCATTTACGCATTGCATTGTGAGGATGAGAGTAAAAGCACGAAGGGTGATGTCGTGTACATTCTTGTTTAAGTTATTATGTCCTGTTGACTTGATTCTTTTGCATTATGGTTTGTTCAGTTATTCATATTGTCTTCTCACTTGTTACCCCATTACTTGTCCCCGTATTACCATGCTTAACTGCTTATTTCTTGCCATTTTCTTTGGTAGATATTATAGAACTGTACAGGTAAATTGTTGTTGTCGTGTCTAGCCTCGTCACTACTTAGTCGAGGTTAGTCTCGGTATTTACTCAATACATGGGGTCGGTTGTACTGATGCTACACCTGCACTTCTTTATGTTGTGCATATCACGTAGCTGGACCCGGTGGACATCGTTAGAGGGAGTATTCCTTCAGTCCATTTCAGACGACACCGAGGTAGTTCCGCATACGTTCGTGGATCTCGGTATCACTGTCTATCTTTCATTCTTTCATCTATGTATTTCTTGACAGATATATTATTTTATTTCAAACTGTTGTCTTTAGCTAAATCTTAGACTGGTTCTTGAGATTGTGACTCCATTTCTGGGTTTTGTACTTAAAGGGATTTCTTTGTTATTGGCTATTGTTATTCAGATTTATTTAAGCTTCCGCATTTTTATCACAATTATCTAGTCAGTGTTTATTACTTTCACTTGTTAATAAATCAATTCGATTGACACGCTGGCTTGTCTAGAGGGTGCAACGTTAGGCGCCATCATGGCCTGAAGGTGGGATTTCGGGTCGTGACATTTCAATCTTTCATATAACTGGTTGATGGGTTCAGCAATAGGGGTCTATTGTGTGGGTGGCCTGTGATCAAAGTTGGGTCTGTGTTTCTGATAGTTTTGGCGGGTTGGAGGTGAGTGATAATAGGGAGGCTGGGTGTTATAAGTGTGGTAGGCGGTGGCGGGTTGCGCATATCTGGGAGGTGAAGGTTGATATATGGGTGGAGGTGTTTGGTATGTGAGTGGAAATTTGGGCCTTGGGCTACCATCACGGCCCGTACTTCTTTCTTCTTTGATATACCCTCTAACTGCAATGCTTTGTTCGTAGCTTGCAATGCCTCAAATTGGTCATCATCCCGCTTTTGATTCCTTCTTCAATCCTTTCCCCGAGTTTGATTATGTCAAAGAATTTGTTATTTTCGATGAACATTAGCCTTTCATAGTATTTTGGATCCTAGGCCCGGACTAAGAATTTGTTCATCTGTTCTTCTTCCAATGTCGGCCTTACCTTTGCAGCCTCTGACCTCCATCGAGTAGTATACCCGCGGAAAGTCTCAGTTGGTTTGTTATTGAGGTTTTGTATATGGAAGACGTCCATCGCATTCTCTGTATTAAGCCTGGATCGGTTCATGAAGTCCGATGCCATGCTTACCTAATTAACCCACTTCTTGGGATTTTGACTGATGTACCAAGATAAGGCGTCTCCGGTGAGATTTCTCATGAACCGCTTCATGTGAATCCTTTCATCCTTCCAAACTCCCACGAGCTTGTCACAGTATGTTCTTAGATGCACCTTCGGGTCACCCGTTCCGTCAAACATCTCGAACATAGGAGGTTATTAACCCTCTAGCAGTTCTACGTCTAGATGAATACACAGATCTTCATAATTTAAACCTTTAATACATTTACCTCATTCGACACCCTAGACTTGGCTTATGAGCATCTCGAGTTCCTCTGCCATATTTTTGATGAACATGTCCTTCTCAGCAGATTCTGGTGTGTATGAGGTTGGTTGAGTGGGGTGAGGAATGGTTTTTACATATATGGGTTTTTTTGGTGGATACCGGGGGTTTGATTGTAGTGGTGATCATTGGTTGAATTTTGCGGATTGGGAATAGGTTATGGGGTATTTTAAGGAGTATGTTAGGTAGTGGTTTGCGGGTAGTGAGTCAGAAGATGTTGGTGTTGAGGAGGAGTTGGTACCGGTGGAGGGTTATGCTTTGGGGGAGGTATTGCGTATTGATAGGGTGCGGAGGATTTTATGGACGTTGGTTCAGTGTGTTTTGAGGAGGTGCTGGGTTCTGGGCATTTTGCTGGTTAATATCTGGGACGTTTAAGCTAAGGGAGAGGTTTTCAAAGTTGCGGACCTGCTCAAGTTCTTCTTGCAATTCTAGTATTTTCTGCTCCAATCGTAGAACCAGATCATTCTGTGCCGGAGTACTCCGCCCGTCTAAAGTTTCAACATTCTCCACATGCACATCAGTTTCTTTCTGGATACAACTCATATCATCCATCTTAGCCTTTCTCTTACTTTTTGGATCACTCGGAGGAGGGGGAGGTGAAGGGCCTCTGGATATGGTATGGTATGCTGATGATGCCAGTATGTGCAACCGAACTTTAGGGGATGGGAATAATAATAATAAAATAAAAAATAAAAAGTTAAAAAAGTCAATAGGGGTTTTGAAAAGATATTTGCACTATTTAAACATGTATTACGTAATTATAAATTCGCGTCGTAATTTGGGGACTTCGTTGTGCCAAAGGTAGGCCTAGCGACACGTAGATTTGGCGAAATTTAATGCCGATAATTGCAACATTTCAATAATGTAATAAATAAGTCAAACCTTCTAAAACGACAATAAATAAATGAGTCACTAATGGCATTTTTCTTATTGCATTCAAATTCTAAAACAACTCTAGAAAAGCAAGTAAACAATAATTCTACTTGGTCCAAGAGGGACCTTCTCCAAGCTTGGCCTTCTTGGCCCCATCAATCAGATTCCCCAGGTCGCACATGTCCAGCAGTAGATATGCCCTTGCTAGTTGTCCTTATACGTTGCCCTCTGCATTTTGACAGTCGAAGACTCTTTTCCTCATCTTCCCTTCCAGTTCCATTAGGCCCTGCTCCAAATATTCCAAACTTTATGTTGGCTTTGTAGCCATTTCCCTCCACTCATTGATTGCTTCCATGTCCACTTTGTGATGTTCTAGATGCCTAGCCTCAGACTCAAGGATTCTTTTGTGTAGCCTCTTGTATTTCACCTGTTCTTCGACAACTTCATCTATGACCCTATTTCCTCGACCGATCCCTGACTCGACTATTCCCCCTATGTTGTCATCCATCCATGATAGGTACAAGTATGAGTGACTGACGTGGTACCGATCAGGCTCAATAGTATCTTTTTCCACAATAATCTGATGCCACATATGTTGGGCCTCACATTTCTATGAAATGGCATCATCCTGAAAATATGCTTTATAATGACTCATCTTGGAGACTCGCGGTATGACTGGTTTTCTCCCTGCTTGTCTCATGACTCTAATAGGAACATAGGGATATATGACCGTCAACCCAATCGACACCAAATGTGGAACATCCCTGGATCTGATGGTAAATTTGCTAGTAGGGAACGACTCAAACATCCAATGGACCTTGTCCTCTGTTAGATTGCTGAAAAAGTGTACCCAATCTATAGCATTCTCCGGTTGTGCAAACCTATATGGGATGAAAGTCATTCTTTTCGGATGATCGAAAGCTATGTGGTCATTCCATGGTCTTCGTGGGAATTCGTGACAGTACTGCCCTCTTTGAAGATGCTCCAACAACCATATCTGCAGCAACAAATTGCAACCTTCAAATGTCTGAACCCCTTCTTGCAACGGCCCAAAGCTCGGTATATTTCTGTTACGGTCATTTGGATAATAGTATAGGTCTGCCCCTAAATTCCTTCCATTAGATTAATGGTTACCATTGCCAATCGAGTGTGAATCCTGTATTCTTGGATTGGAAACACTAACATACCCCAAAAACAGACGATGAACAAAAAAAACCCGACGATGAGTCTAGCCCAGAGAAGTGATGGAGAATTCATCATGAAAAATACGGTAGGATGTGTTGTGTCCATATCGTTCGTGGATGAAGTCGAAAGGTATGTAGGACTTCTTCAGACAGACTAAGTCATCATTCTTTCTCAGACCCATCATTTTCAAAAAACCCCTAGGAGTGCGATTTTCTAGTACCAACAGAATGGGGCAGTCGAAGGGTAACCCAGCGAAACCCTTTATTTCCTCTAGAAGGGGAGTCATCTTTAAATTGCCAAAACGAAAGACGACCCTTTCTCCGTCCCAGAATATGGTAGCAGCCTCAACCAATATGTTATTTGGCTGGATGCTAACAAGGAGGGTAAATTTCCGAGAACCCTCTTTACATGATTCTTATCGCTTGGCGAAAGATTTTCCCGCCAATCAAGCAATAAAGGCGGTATTACTTCAGACCATGCCGGACCTGGGGGCTTCGTGCCTCATTTTTGCAAAATAAACAAGGTTAGACCCTTTCCCCCTCCGGTTTTGACTCCTTACACTTTAATGATTAGCATATCGGCACTTTTCTCCAAATAGTGAGTATATCGTGATTGTGCCCACTGGGATTATTAAAATACCGATGGGCTTTGGACAAGGCTTTTCCTTTGAGGGTTATTTATGCAGAAAACATGCTAACCCCTACTAGGTTTGAGCATGATACATGTACAGTTATTATCAGAGTAAGGTTTTCTGTAGAAGGCTAGACTGGTACCCTAAGCGGACAACTTGAGAGAGAAAGGCACAGAACCGTCAACTGCACCGCCGATCGACTAAGTTTACTGCAAATAAGTCTTTTCAAATTTCAAAGGGTAATATAGGAAGAGCGCGGACACTCATCAAGTGCCGCTATGGTATTAATTACGCACGAGTGTAATTTGATGTCGAACATGTACTTATGCAAAAGAAAAAATAACATGTTGTCAAGTATTTCACATGATGAAATCGAAACAATTCGGTATTTATTAATTGTAAAGATAGTAAAGAAAGAAAAACAAGAAAGGAGTTAGTTCTTGTAACGAAAAAGTTATAATAAAGCGATAAAACGTGAAAGACATGAAAAAATTTAAAGAGTGAATTTAGTCAGCATAATTGAGATAATAGCGGAGGAAATGCAAGTTGCAACCAGATTAAATGAAGAATTGCAAGTAAGTTCATATAAAGGAAAATGGAAAGGGGTGAGCATGTTGTAATAACAAAGGTAAATGGGAGCGGGATGTTCAAGCATTAGCAAAACAATAAATACATGCCTATCAAGAAAGACTAATTCACTTAGACCAAGTCCGTTATGGTAACAACCTAGGGATATCCACAGTAGAGTCGACATGCTGTTGCGCCCCCTTTTTCTAGCAAAATCAGGTTCCGACATTGACAACTCCTTTGAGAAGGGAAGGAATTGGTTATTGAGAGAGTCGCCACCTAACGTATTAAGGTGCATTAGGGCACCTATTGCAAAAGACTCAGTTTTTACTAGTTGCATCACCAAAGATCGGGTAAAGGCTCAAATTACCTTGAGGGGAAGGTGTTAGGAAGTCCTCGAGGTCCACAATGGTGGGTCCCGACCAAACTTAACTTATGTGAATTAGTCTAATAAAGAAAGCGAATGAACTATTTAATAGGGATGGGGGTCCTAAGCTTTTTAGCCTATAGGATCACCCTGTGCAACATAAATAATACTTTGTAGCTCCCTCAAGACAGGGGTGTTACTCATATTATTCAGCGGGCACAGACTATCATCACCTGCTACCCGATTACTATCTTTAAGTTATATTACCAAAGGCGCTCTAATCAATTCTAACGCATATCCTATGTGTGCACTACCCGTCCCTTACCTATGGTCCTGGAGGCATTGGGACCTCTATTTTGGAAGGTTCTAGACTCAACTTAGGTTGGTCAAAATTGTAAAACTAAGTTAGATACAAAGCATGTTGGACTTTCATACAAGAGCAGATAAAGGCTCAATTTAGCCTCCACACATAAGGCAGCAAATGCACGCACACATATTGTCGTATTGACAGTTTTAACAGTTAAGACTATTGGATCCTATAGACATAATTTCTTCATAATTCTGGATTTTAAACATGCTGACAGTTTGTGAAAAGTAATTCCTAGTTGATTCTTTTATTGCCTATCGATTTCAATTGAAAGAGTTTGAACCTATAGGCAGGTTATCTATGTGACTTATTTGACAGTTGACAATAGGAATGCTCATAATTATTTAGTTACTCCTATAGGCATGCTTTCTAGTGGTATTTAGCAAGACATTATGCAGATTCCAGTTTTAGTATTGGCACAACTGATGGTTATCCCTATGAGCGTGTATTCTACTTTTGAAATTTCCATTATAGTCATGCATGTTAGCTAGGCGAATGTGATAATTAACTTAAACCTATAGACGTGATTTCTACAGAAACAGATACAAATATGCTATAATGTAAGATTGATTATTGTATTTTCTATAGGCATGGTACTAATCATGCGAAGCAAAGTAGACAGGATATTCACATAATTTATTTGGGTCAGAATGAAATTCCTATAGGCAGGTTATCTTACATGCGATGGCAAACATAATCATTTAGGCAAGTTTTTAGCATACAATTTTTGGCATATAGTAACACCTATAGGCATGTTATCTAGCAAAAATAGCAAATTAAGGCCTATAGGCATGTTATCTACCCTCAAAGTATCAAATAAAACCCATTTTCCAATTTTATTATCACCCCCAATTGTTATTACAAATAGATATTACAGACCCAAATCAAATAATTAGGTTACAAAATGTATATACTATAGGGAGCCTACAACAGGCCCAAAAACAACATCTGTATAGGCCAGGCCCTTCAAACCACAACATATCCAAAAGCAAGTGTTCACAGAGCCCCACAGTGATTGACTCACTTTTGTTTTAAACACAAGCATACCAAGCCCAGTTCCCAAGGGCTTCACGAACCCTGGGCAGTGCTCACACTAGAGTAAAAAAAATAAGAACCAGTTCAGAGAAAATTACAGACCCAATCCTGGTGTGTCAAAGTTCACGATGGTCTCATAAGATCCCTTAGCAGTGCTCACACCAAGAAGTCCAAGGACAATACACATTTTTTTTTGGCTTTTAGCCAGCAAGAATTAGGATTCTGAAGAGTGCAGGACAGGACTGAAAATCATACTTAGGGATAGAGTCACATACAAAAACAGAGACAAACACTTTGAAACTAATGAGTTTGAAACTGACAGGTGAGAAAATAGACAAAGTCATAAACTGATAAGGACTAATTCCTAACATACTTCAAAAGAAATCCAACAAAGAATTCATATCAGCATAGGTCACAGAAACAAAATTCATTTATCAGTAATGAGTCAAGGAGCACATTAAGTATCATTAAGAACTAATTGCATGGTGAGCACGAAATCAATGGACTAACATGTTAATAGATTTGACAATAAACTAAGGGATACATGATGAACTAGTTTTAGGGAAAGATATTAAGCATACTTAAAGATAGCCTTAGGTGCACATAATTAAACAGGTTTTATCAACTAGTTTACATGTCTAAAACACATAGATCAATGGGTCTAACAACAGTAGCATATTGAACAATTAAAATGGTAGAGAATCTTCAATGACTTACTAGCTTCGATGAAACAGAAAGAAGCTAAGTAATGCAACAATGATCATCAATAACAACAAACAACAAGAAGATTTCTTGCCTTGGCTTCCAGCCGGCCAGGAATCAAAGCAGAATAGAATAACATTATACAATATAGAGTTTTAATAGCGAGAGTAGTTTCGAGTTCTAAGTATTTTTTAAAAGGGAAAAAGGGAGGGGTTTAAATAGCTTTAGACTGGAGTCCATAAACAAGGTAACAATCAATCAAGGAAAGCCAACAATTAATTAAAGAAGTAAAAGTCAGAACATTATTTAAGGTAAGTCAGCAATAACAGTACATAGACGCGTAAAATATGCAGTCACAGTAATTTAGGGAATCAAACAGGTCTGGGAATCAAAGACTCTTAGGTAACAATTAAAGGCAAGTCATAAATAGATAGACAAAATCAACAAGGAAATAAATAATGGAAACTCTAATTTTTAGGGTAAGTAAATTAGTCAGAAATGACCAAAGGAATAATCACAATACAGATGCACATAGATACACGAAAAAATTAAAGAGAAAATACTCAAAACTAAGGAACCACAACAGATCTGAGCTCTAATTTTAGGGCGAGTAAAACTAGTCATAGATATCACGAAGATCATGATAAATGCACACATATAGATATTAATAAGATACTTAACAAAATAGAACCGCAACAGATCTTGAAAAGATCTGAGCGCTAAATTTTTTAGAGCAAATAATGTTAGTAAAATTTTTTTAGCGAAAAACACAACAATGCACATAGGTAGATATGCGAAAATATTAAAGAAGATTTTTAACAAGAACAGAAATAAGAAGAATTTTAACAAATCTTGGAAAGATCTAAATCCTAGCTTTAGGGTAAATAAAAAATCAATAAAATCTCAGAGATTCGTACCCCAAAGAGATGAAGAATGAACATAGATGAAAAATGGGGAAGGTGTAAGGTCCCGTAAAATTTTACCTAGAAACCCGGTACTTCGTGATGTCAATATTAGATTTACATCGCAGTACCAAGGGCGACTATGTGTTCTAGATATCGACATTTTTCGAGAAAGAATCATGGCAGAAGCTCAAATTTATAGATATTCCGTGCACCCAGGTTCTACAAAAATGTATCATGATCTCAAAGAAGTCTACTGGTGGAATGACATTAAGAGAAACGTGGTGGACTTTGTGGCAAGGTGTCCGAATTGTCAACAAATGAAGGCCGAGCATCAATGTCCTTATGGGTTGGAACAAAGCATAGAAATACCAATGTGGAAATGGGAAATGATCAATATGGATTTTTTGGTGGGCTTACCGCGCACTGCACGCAAGTTTGACTCAATATGGGTTATCGTGGACCGACTCACAAAATCAGCGCACTTCTTGCCAGTAAAATCTACCGACACAGTAGAATAGTATGCTCAGTTGTACATCAAAGAAATAGTTAGGTTGCGTGGCACTCTAGTCTCAATCATTTCAGATCATGGGGCTCAGTTCACGACCAACTTTTGGAAGCAATTTTAGCAAGGTTTGGGTACGCAGGTAAACCTCAACATAACATTTCATCCACAAACCGATGGGCAAGCAGAGCGGACCATTCAGACACTTGAGGACATGTTGCGTGCTTGTGTTATTGATTTCAAAGGTAGTTGGATGATCATTTTCCATTTATTGAGTTTTCTTATAACAACAGCTTCCATGCTAGTATTCAGATGGCACCATTTTAGGCATTGTATGGTAGGAGATGTAGATCTCCTATCAGGTGGTTCAAGATGGGGGAAGCTGAACTGATAGGGACATACCTTGTGCATCAAGTTATGGAAAAGGTTAAAATCATTAAGGAGCGATTGAAAACTGCTCAGAGTCGCCAAAAATCTTATGCGAATGTTCGTCGTAGAGATTTGGAGTTCAAAGAATATGATTGGGTATTCTTGAAGGTTACCCCAATGAAGGGTATTATGCGATTTGGAAAGAAAGGAAAATTGAGTCCGAGGTATGGCGGGCCGTACAGAATCATTCAAAGGATCCATCAGGTAGCGTACAAGCTTTAGCTACCACCCGAGATGTCATTGGTGCACCCGGTATTCCACGTGTCTATGTTGAAGAAAGTAGTGGGAGATCCCTCAGCTACTGTGCCAATAGAGACCGTTGAGGTTAACGAGGACTACTCGTATGAAGAGCTTCCCGTTGCAATCCTTGATAGGCAAGTCCGGAAGTTGAGAAACAAAGAGATTGCCTCTGTGAAAGTATTGTGGTGAAACCATCAGGTTGAGGAGGCTACTTGGGAGACCAAGGATGAAATGAAAAAGAAGTACCCACATTTGTTTGAATATCTATGTAATAGTTCTATGAAGTTGTTTCCCATAAATTTTGTATCACTTGTTCAACTAATGTAAAGATGTCCCTTCTCAGCGATATGTCCCTTATGAGGCCTCGGTTGGTATTGTGTTGTGATCATATATATGTTGTTATGATGTGTTTCGGGGGCTCTCTGGCAGGAGGATAGGCCAAGATACAAAGGAGACTCTAGCAAAATATTCAGAAATCTAGGACTTAGTCAAATTTGGGGCTGATGGTATATGGCATAAAAAAGAAAAACCTGATGCAACATAAAGAACTATTAAGTAAAACTTGATCCTCATTCGAGGATGAATAATCTTTAGTGGGGGAGGATGTAAGGCCCCGTAAAATTTTACCTATAAACTTGGTGCTTCGTAAAGTAAAGATTAGATTTATGTGTTTTAATAGTAGAAAATTCTTAGCTCGATGTGGTTCGTACTTTTTGGATTGAACAGTACGTTTTTGGAGAAAAGGAAAATCTTTTAAAATGTATGAGTTTCTGCGGCCCATTATGCGGCTAATCAATATGCGGACCACATAATGGCCGCAGAGTGAATTAGAAAACTGGCCAATTTTGAGGCCAGTTATGTGGTCGCATAATCGTTATGCAGACCGCATATTGATCGCATAACCACCCCTAAGTTTCTGTGAAGGGAGTTTTGTGGTGCATTATGCGACCGCAAAACAAGTATGCGGACCGCATACTTGTCGCATACACAGTCCGAAAGTTCAAGACCTGAAGGCATGTTTCTGCCATAACTTTGCGGACCGCATATCCGTTATGCGGTCGCATATGCGACCGCAGACCGTGCCGGGGCACCCATTTTTCTTATTTTAAAACTCGATCTTATCCCGTTAAAAACTCATATTGAACTTCATTGAGCTATTTTTCTGATAGTTTTAGAGTGAGTGAGAGAGTTCTAAGAGGGAGAAGTTAACCTTCACACAAAATCCATTAATTATTGCTAAGTCCTTGAAGATTATTAAGGAGGTTCTCACATCACAGGTAAGAATCAAGGACTAGCTCATCAATTTTGAAATTTATTTTTAAATGGGTACCTAGCAAGATAGTTCATGGGCTTGGGGTTAATTGTTTTTCATGCATGGGTGGTAATAGGGCCTAGGATCAATGTGAGCTAAAAATGGCTAAGAATGGGGAGTGGGATGGTGTAATAAAACCTTAATGAACACACGATGTATGATAAAATGCTCAAGTGTGCTAAAATTATGATCAATCTCCTAATTTTTGGGTTCAATATGCCATATTGCTAAATATATGGAGATTGCTAAGAGTTCCAGATAATTGTAGAGCCTAAAGAAGCGCAAATGGGCTATGCATGGCTAAAAACCCCTTTTCTTAGAAATCAAACCCCCATGGTGCCCCTACGATTTGGTGTAAGTTGTAAATCCTGGCTGATGTGGGAGATGATATTGTGACGTGCTGGTGTAGTAAAGCTTTATGTGTAATATGTATTCAAATGTTCCCCGTCGTAATATGAGTGTTATTTAATGATGTATTGGAGTCGTGGAATATGTGTTTAATTTCCAAAGGATGTGATAGTCTCTGTATGCCCATGATTCATGTTGTTCATAGGAGTACTTGATGTTTTGCACTAAACAACTTGTTGATGAAATTTGTAATGCTTTGAAATGTGTGGGAAGGAACTTAAATTTTGAAATGCAGCCAAGTGCGAAGCATGAATTAACCATTTTGGCCACTAGCATTTACGGAATTGAATTATGTGCATGAAATGAGGAATGAGATAATTGAGGAAAATTTGAATGTTTTGAATAAGACGGCAAAGCCGATAGGTCCGGGATCGGACACCATGACGCACACATGGTGGTACTGTGCTATGAACTGAATTGGAATTGAAACAATATTGGTATTATGGACACATGTCTCCAAGGGAGACGACCTAGCTGATCGGGTTGTGATCGGACTCCGTATAAGGGTACGGTGGTAGTGTGAATCATGAGATATTAATGTTAGTGATGGCCAAACTAAGGTGGTATTGATTCCCCTTGATGGCTTAAGTGATTCCTTATTTGATATTGAGGTGCTGCCTATATTCTCATTGATTTCTTGATTAATTTTGTTCTTTCTTGCATTTTATTGATTTTTCTATCCTAACGAGATGGTGTTTAGTTATACATACTAGTGTTATTCAATAGTACTAACGTCCCTTGGGCCGGGGGAGCTACATCTTTGAATGGATGTAGGTGATCCCACAACAGACAATACCGGTCGCAGCTAGCGGCGCATCCCCCCTTTGTCATTGACTTTGATGAGCCCCCTATTCTTCCAGGGGATGATGATGTATTTCTTTTGCTTATATGTTTACACATCTTGAGGTATAGCCGGGGCCTTGTCGCCGACATGGTTATTTATGTCTTTTTATCTTTAGAGGCTCCATAGACATTAATGTTGGTTGTATATGGGTGTTGGGAAGGTCAATGAATTATGTATTGCTTTGGATTTCAGTTTCACTAAATTGTAAGGAGTATGTACTTTAAAACATAACAATGAGGTACCTAATTAATTGGCGACACTTATATGTACATATATGTTCATTTCCATGTTTAGCTAATGATAATGTATTCCTTTGGATAATGATTGAGTCGGGTAGGAAAGGCTTAATAGGCTTGCTCGACCGGGTTCACTCGGTTGAGCGCCAATCGCGCTCCCCAAGGTTGGGGCTTTACAGAAGGTCTGAATCAGATTTGATCTGGAATGAGGGAAATCGGCTTGCCATATTAGCTAAGCCACTATGTTATGCCATAAACGAGTAACCAATAGCGAGACATGATTAATAAGGTAAGAAGATACCCGATTGGTTGCATGTCTGGTTGGAATCGAAAAGAGATTAGGGGTGACGACGCTTAGGGTTTCAGAAGAGGGGGAGATGAGAGAGTTTGAGGGCGTCGTTTAGAGGGAATGATTAGGTTTTAGGGGTGAGTTATATTAAAATAGGGGAGGTGAATGGGTTCCATTGATCTTTAGGGGAGGTTAATGGGGGCCATTGATCTTGAAAGATCAACGGCCAGGAATAAAGGAATGGGTTTGGGTCGGGTATAAAATGGGTATTGGGTTAGGGATTATTTGGTTTGAGCTGGGTAGACTGGGTTAGTGTATTTTAGGTAGTTGGGATGGGGTTGGTCCTAAAATGATTAAGAAAAGAGGCTATTATGTAAATATCCCGTTTAATTAATAAATAATTTGTAAAAGATAATAAATAAATAGTAAAAAATATTATTTGTGCATAAAACAAATAAAGATAGTTTTTAATACCATGAAACTATAAAAGGAATATTTTAACATAATTAAAGTAATAATAAGTGCATATAGGCTAATATTGCAAATTTGCAATCTTAGCCTTTAAAATGCAAATGTATTTATGACAAATACGTTAAAAATATTTAAAACCTAATCTGGATGTAAATGACGAAATTAGATGATAAAATCATCATAAAATAATTTTTGATGCAATTAATGAGTATTTATATAATATATTATAGGAATAAATTGATTGAAAACCTTTTAAAATTATAAAAAATTATGAAAAATGCGTGTATGTGTCTATAAATCAAGTGATGATGCATATGCACTATTTTGAATATATATATATATATATATTTAAAAAATATGAGGGAAAATTGAGTATCAACAAATGACCCTTTTGCCAAGGGCGCTGCATCTTTAAATGGATGCAGGTGGTTCCACAATAGGTAGCGTTGATCAGTGATAGCTGTACATCCTCCTCCCAGCAGTCTTGGTGATCCCCACTTCATCCCGGGGTCATGTATTGTATCTTTTGTTCATATTATTGTCACGTTTTGAGGTATAGCCAGGGCCTTGTCGCCGACACTATCTTAACACTCTTTTGTATTTTAGAGGCTCCGTAGACACTATGTGGGTTGTCTATGGGTGCTAGAAACGTCAAACATATTATGTTTTGTTTCGTACTCTTGTTCAACTCAATCATAGGAATGTGTGTATTTTTAAACTTACCAATGATGTAACTAGTGAAATGATTTATCAATGTATATATATGATATTCTTGCTGTCAAATTAATGAAAACATGCTTTCTCTTGATCATAATTGAGTTGGGTAGAAAGTGTATAACAGGTGTGCTCGTCCGGCTCTACTCGGTTGAGTAACGGTAACTCTTTTCAAGGTTGTGGCATGACATAAAACTTATCCCTCGGTACATTGGACCATATACGATCTTATGCAAGGTAGGCCAGGTAGCATATGAGTTAGACTTGCCGTATGACTTTGAGTTTGTACATCCAGTCTTTCATGTGAGTATGCTGCGAAAATGTATCAGAGATCCTTCCATAGTCGTGTCGGTTGACAATGTTCAGGTCAAAGAGTAGTTATCCTATGAAGAAACTCCCATTGTTATACTAGATATAAAGGTGCGGAGATTGAGTATTAAAGACATAGATTCGGTGAAAGTACTTTAGAGAAACAATAATGTGGAAGAAATGACTTGGGAAGCCGAAGAAGACATGAAGTCCAAGTATCCCCACTTGTTTCCTCTTCCAAAGGAGGGTCCGGCGGAGACATCACAACCTTATGGTGCGTGCGTGGATTATAGTGTTAGTTGTTGTCATTGGTCGTATGAGGCTATCGTCGTTATTGATAATTGTGGAAATATGTGGCACTGAATTAATGAGTTTTCTACAGGAAGGGTTGGTAGTAGTAATGTTGCAAAGGCAACTCAGCCAAAACTTTATATAGATCCCTGGGAGTTAAACATTTGAGGACGAATGTTTCTAATGGGGGAAGGATGTTACATCCCGCATTTAGTAGGTTAATGTTTCACCATAAGTTAATCAACGTAAGCTCGGGAATGAAATTATTTTGAGGTTATAAGTATTTATGTTATGTGTAATAAGTTATAAGTGAGTGCCGTGAAGATTAGAGGGTAAACAAATCAAAGAATGAGTATTTGTAACGACCCGACCGGTCGTTTTGCGTATTAGGACCCCGTTCCCCTAAATAAGACTTCCCATAGCGGCTTATGATGATTTATGACCTGCGGGGACGGGTGGTTCGGTATTCGGAAGTGTTTAGAGTGATATACGAACACTTGGTTCCGTAAGGTTGGCCTTTAAGGCCAAATTTGACATCGGTCAACATTGAGTAAATGACCTCGGAATGGAGTTTCAACAGTTCTGGTAGCTTCGTATGATGATTTAGGACTTGGGCGTATGTTCAGAAGGGGTTTTGGATCACCCGGGAGCATCACGGCGCCAAATAGTGAAATATGATTCCTTAAGTTTAAGAATTTAGGTGCTGAACGTGTTTTTTTGCTATCGAGGTCCTAATGGAATTCCGAAACCGGGAATAGTTCCTTTATGTCAATTATGACTTGCCTGCAAAATTTGGTATCATTCCGAGTAGTATAGGTTGGTTCGGCGCATTGAAAGCGAATTCTAGAACTTTAAGTTCAAAGTTTGATTCAATTTGGTTTTGTGGTCGAATTCTTAGTTTCATTGTTGTTTTTCAAGTTCCGAAAATTCGAGCGAGTCCGTATCATGAATACAGACTTGCTAGTTCCCTTGGACGGGGTCCCGAGGGACTCGGGTGAGTTTTGGACCGCTCATAGTTAAATTCAAAACACCAGATTTTTCACTGACTGGTTTCCTTCAGTGCGATCGCGGGTGCACTAATGCGATCGCAAAGAAGAGTTGGGAGAGGCTGTGGGGAAATGCCTTGTGTGATCGCATGGGCTTGTGTGCATTCGCACAGGGGTGATTTATGGCCTGGCCCAATTTTGTTCTCCGCGTTAGCACCCCCTCCCCCGCAATCGCACAGGCGTGGCCCAGTTTACTCTCCGCGATCGCACGTACCCCTCTGCGGTCGCACAGTAGGCCCTCATGGACCTTGACCAGTTGACTTCCGCGATTGCACTGCCCTAGCTGCGATCGCACAAGGGGCAGCTGGGCAGTGTTAGTTTTAAACGGGACTTAGTCCCATTTTAGCCATTTTTCTTCACTTGGGGCGATTTTGGGAGCTTTCAAAGAGGAGATTTCATCTAGCAACTGAGAGGTAAGTGATTCCCACTATAATTTAAGTTGAATACTTGAATTTTTAGGTAGATTAACACACTAATTAGTGGAAAATCATGGGTTAGAGTAAAAACCTAGGTTTTATGAAAAACTTGGGGATTACCGATGAATTTGCCATGGAATCACACAAAAACTATATATTAATAATCCTTAGGTTATGGGTAATTGATTCCTTTGAAAATTTCCGGAATCCGAGCATGTGGTCCTGGGGGTGTATTTTAGGATTTTTCATAGTAAGGTGAAATAACTAAGTAAATAGGAGAATTCCATACTTTTGAGTATAAATTGATATATTTATGTAACATTTGGCTAGTTTCGAGTCCTTGGGTGACGAGTTCGAAGTTTCGGGCGATTTCTTGACCCGGGGAGTAGGTTCAACATGAGGCAAGTCTCCTTTCTAATCTTGTAAGAGGGAATTGTCCCCATAGATATTAAAAATGATTGATTGTCCTTATTTGCGGGGGCTACGCACGCACGAGGTGACGAGAGTCTGTGCGTAGCTACTATCATGCATTGTCGGGTAGTTTAGGACTCACCAACATGCTTTATGTGTTGTATCCACGATCTTGTATGTGGACTAGGTAGTTTAATATCCAGGGAATTTGCATATATGAAGGCCTATGAGGTTGTGTTTCGAAATTGGTATTATTGAATCTCTTTAATGTTGAAAAGACCCCTGTTAATTATCTGAATTCTCTGAGGATTATCTATATGTATATGAGAACCCGTGTCGCATGAATGATTCGCGAGCGGGCAGCCCTATTATTACGATAACCGCATCGCATGTTCGATTCGCGAGCGGGGCAGATAGATGCATCTATGGTTTGGGTCGTTCGACCCTCGGCAGTGCACATTTATTTTTCACGTTGTATTGTCCGTACGTTCACGGTTTGTTATATGTTTGATAGATTATGAAAAGCCCGGTAATTGAACTGTTGATTTTGGGAAAGAGAGAGGGTTAAACAACTTGTATACCATGGAAAGAGGTAGTGCGAGGGTACTAGAGAATGATATTTGATGCTCATTTCTTTATTACTGTTCATTTATGCTATTATTGTTTCGCCTGTATAAACATATTTCATATTGTTTGACCCTAGTAAGTATCAAGTCGACCTCTCGTCACTACTTCTTCGAGATTAGACTGGATACTCACTGGGTACATATTTCTTTACGTACTCATGCTACGTTTCTATACTTAATTGTACAGGTTCTGAGACGGGTGCATCTGGTTATCAGACCGGAGCTAGATTCTGATTTTAGTTGGACCTGACTTCACGGTGAGCTGCTTCTCCTGACGATCCTCGGCAGCACCATGGAGCTTCTTTTGCTTATTTCCCCGTCTATTTATTTCAGACAGTGGGACTGTATATTATATCTTTTGTATATTCTGTTAGTATGCCCGTAGGACTTGTGACACTAGTTCCTGGTACACACGTGGTAGATATTATGGATTACAGGACTGTATGTATCATGACCCACGCCTAATTATGATTGCTTTTGGCTAAAACTGGTTAATTATTCTTTTCGTAAATGTTTGAGCTTTAAAAACTTGGTTTATGTTGAAATGTTTAATCAAATAAGAAGGAACCCTTGGTAAATTGAGTGTTGGCTTGCCTGACCCCGCTGTCGGGCGCCATCACGGCCTGAATTAGGATTTTGGGTCGTGACAGTATTCGTTGATGTTTATCAATTTGGGATAAAATGCGGTCCAAGCTATAATACCCCGTATTTATGGACTAGTACCATACAAGATACCACATAACCATGATAGTAAGGTATATGAAGTATATTAGTATATAATATTGTGTGCTAGAATTAATTATGCGAATAATTTATTAATTGTGGGAATATCGTGGGAAAATAAGGAAATAATTATGGTATTAAATAGGATTAAGTGGATAAGGATTTTTAATGGGCTGCCACATGGCATTAAGTTGGACAAAGGTGGCATCAATGTGCATAGATGAGTCATAGCACTTGATGTGTCTTTTTTACACGTGAAAGTGCAAGGCACATCCCTTAAACCTTATGTTCTTCGTCTTTAGCAATTGGAGATATAGAAAGGATGTTGAAGTCTTTCCTTCTATTTTTGGCGATTCTCTTACTTTAGAACATAGCAACAAACATACACACATGATACTCCATATCCTCAACAACATGAAGTATGCCATAACCATAAGAAGTGATTAGTTCTTGTTCAAACATTTAGAAGCAAAAGTTGTTCATGGCAAGCTCAAGTAAAAGTGTTTGATCAATTCGTCAAGTAAGGTATGTTAAGGCTATCCCTTCATTCCTCTTGGCATGATCTAAATTATACAACAATACGAGCAAACAGACAACTTTCACAAATTACTCTATTCTTAGAAGTACTAGTGATTCGTATGTTCTTGATTTCCCATGTGTCATATTATATCTTCTGTTCATGGGTCTCAGAAAAATACGTAGTTGATAAATTTTATCCGAAGGGATATTGATCTTATGATATTACAAGAAATATTATTAACTTACTTCTTATGCATTTTATTCATTTATACACACACATTAACCCATGACCAGATGGAGTTATATACGCGTATATTATATGTATAAGAGATATGGGAAAAGGTTATGGCGTTATATGCCCACCACCACCTGATGTGTTAATATACGTTGATGATTTCGCCCACAGAGGCCGAGATGATATGACAATATGCCCTCAGAGGCTCTATGATGTTATGTACATATGTACCTATTGATACGACATTTATAGGACATGCATGAATTTATAAATATTTCAGGATTCACAAAGTTATTTATACTTACAGGCGGATTCCTTTACTCCTTATTTCCCGGGGCGTGTGTTTCATGCCGCAGGTGCAGGTAGACATGCTGACAGTCCCTCTTTCTAGGATGCTTGGTCAGCGAGAGTTGGTGTGCTCCACTTGATCCGAAGTTGTTACTAGTTTTGGTACGCTATTTTTGGTATGCAGATATGGGTATGGTGGGGCCTAGTTCCGTCCTTTATACATTTGTACACTCTATTTGAGGTTTGTAGATAGTCATATATAGTTGGATAGTATGTGGCCTTGTCCGCTTCTAGTTTTGGATATATAGTTGTCTAGAGAAGCCTTGTCGGCTCGCCCTACTGTATTCCGCACGTATACGTATATATGCCTTTTGGACATGTTTTTCTCATCTATGTTATTCACGTGATTCAGCAGTTTAATGATAGATTTTATTCACGACCTACCCTTAATTCATGTTTATTAGCCCGTTTAGCCAAGCTTCTAAAATCAACTTATTTTGAGAAGTGCTTTTCTCAAAAATACTTTTTTAAAAAGTATTTTTGGTGAGAAATACTTTGTGTTTGGATAATGAATTTGAAAAGCACTTTTAAGCAGTAATTAGTGTTTGGCCAAGCTTTTGAAAACTGCTTCTAAGTGTATTTTTTTCTCAAAAGTGCCTCTCAGAAAAGTGCTTTTGGAGAGAAGCTACTTTTTTCTGCTTCTCCAAAACTGCTTCTGCTTCTCCTCAAAACCACATTTTCCTTCCAAGAGCTTGGCCAAACACCTTATTTTTTGGCCAAAAGTGCTTTTGGCCACAAAAAAGCACTTTTGGCCCCAAAAAAAGCTTGGCCAAATAGGATATATATCTTAGATGCATGCTTAGGGGTGTACGACAGGTAGGTCTCGGGCACTCGTGTCATCACCCAAACATACCTCCTAACCACGTCGTGACGGCACCTAGTCGCTACGACTAGGTAAGCCTAACAATTCACAAAATACCACTACCAGAAAACATAATTTACTTCAAATTTGCAATGGATGCTGAATAAGCAAAACGATGCCGCTCGGCATGTACAATAACCAAACTCTACTTACACAAGTTTCCCAAAACCCGGAATGTCACGAGTCATAAGATATAGAAAAGTAATAACATCTCTATACACCAAAGTGTACTAAAAACAAATAAAGAAGAAGTGTTTGACACGGGGAAGAATAGAAGGGGACTCCGAGGTCCGCGGATGCGGCCGATATACCTTGAAGTCTCAAATAGCTACCTCGAACTCACGGATACTAAGGCTGATAACGAGAACCTGAATCTGCACAGAAAACATGTGCAGAAGAGTAGTATGAGTACACCACAATTGGTTACCCAGTAAGCGCCGAGCGTAACCTCGGTCGAGTAGTGACGAGGTCAGGTCAGGCTCACTGGTATATAATAATAAAAACAGGAGATTAAGTAGTATAATAAAAGACTAAAGTTCAACAAAGGACGACACAATGTAATAGCATAAGAATACACAAAGTTAAGCGGCAGGGGATATCCCGAGATACCGTCTCGTAGTCCCAAAAGTAAATATGCAGTGATATCTCCCGAGGTCCTGCCTCGTAGTCTTAAAAGTAAATATGCAAAGAGCTCTCGAGGTACCGTCTCGTAATGTGCATGGGGACTCCCGGTATACCGTCAGGTAGTCCCAAAAGTAAATGTGCAGGGGGATCTCCAGGGTTATCGTCCCGTAGTGTTAAAGTAAATACACAACCTAATCACTTTTAGATGATAAGTTCATCAAGAAAATCTACGGTCAAGACTAGGTACAAGCCGGGAAAAAACATGAAAATTGATAGACATGCTGCAAGGAGTTCAATTAAGCAGTTAAGTCACATAGACAATTTACTCTAAGCTAACAGGGTAATTATGTATTCTAGTCTGTTCACGAGTCTAGTTATACAAGAATCACTCAAATCGGCTCTCAAATCGCCTTCCAAAACTCGAAATTATGGCCTAAGAAGTTTCTACCATTTCCACCTCAAATCCCTAATTATAAGACAAAAATAGCGATTGATTCATCAAATATAGACCAATCCCAGTTAGAACACTTACCCCAACAATTTTCTTGAAAAAGCCTAAAATAATTGTCTCCCACCGAGCTCCCAAACTCCCAATATCGAAGTGTGAAATCAACCCTCGAAATCCCCCTTTATTGCCCAGCAAACTCGCTTGTACGAGCCTTCAACTGCACCTGTGGGAAATCCATCGCAGGTGTGAAAACAACTTAAATGGCTGGGACCGCATCTGCGAGTATTGGGCCGCACCTGCGAGCCCGATACTACGGTCGAATTCCGCATCTACGGCTTCTGCCTAGTCTGCCCATGCTGATCCTACGACCATCACTCCACATCTGCAGATACATAGATGGGGTTCTCATCTGCACCAGCAGTCTCCCCTCGGCAACGGCGAAACACCAGAAACCAACAAAGTTCAAAAATTGCATAAGTCAAGTTTTCCATCCGTAAAGCATCTGAAACACACCCGAGGCCCCCGAGACCTCCACTAAACATACCATCCAGTCCTAAATAATCATAAAAACTTAGACGAGACCTCGAAACACATCGAACAATGCTAAAAAACACAAATCACCTTCCAATTAAAACTTAAAGAACTTGAAACTTCTAAATTCGATAAACGATGCCGAAACCTATCAAACCACATCCGATTGACCCCAAGTTTTTCACACAAGTAATAATCTACCTTACAAACCTAATCTAACTTCCGAAATAAAAATCCGACCCCGATATCAAAATTCCCACTACCGGTCAAAATCTCCAAAACTTCGACTTTTGCCATTTCAAGCCTAAATGAGCTACAGACCTCCAAAACACAATCCAGACACGCCCCTAGGTCCAAAATCACCTAACAGAGCTAACGAACCGAGGGAACCCCATTCCGTAGTTGTCTTCACATAGTTCCCACTACAGTCCAAATCCTAAAGCTTAATCTTCCATTTTGGGACTAAGTGTCCCAAATCATTTCGAAACCAACACCTCCCGGCAAGACACATAAGTAGAAAAAGAAATGGGGAAAATAGTAGACAGGGGGTCGGGGCTATAACTCTCAAAACGACGGCCGGGTCGTTATATCCTCCCCTTCTTAAAACAATCTTTCATCCTCGAATGAGTATAGAGACATACCTGATGCTGTGAAAAGATGAGGATATCAGTTGTGCATATCCTGCTTGTCTCCCAAGTCGCCTCCTCGACCGGCTGACACCTCCACTGCAACATCATGGACGAAATGTTCTTTGACTTTAGCTTTCTGACTGCCTGTGATAAATAGCCATTGGCTCCTCAACATAAGATAGATCCTTGTCCAACTTGACTGAGCTGAAATCCAACACATGAGCCGGATCACCGTGATACTTCCGGAGCATAGAAACATGGAATACCGGATGAACTTCTGCTAGATTGGGCAATAAGGAAATCTCATAAGGAACCTCCCCAACATGCCGCAACACCTCAAAGGACCAATGTACCTCGGGCTTAGCTTGCCCTTCTACCCCAATATCATAATGCCCTTCATAGGCAATACCCGGAGCAAGACCCGCTCTCCAGCCATGAATGCTACATCGCGAACCTTCCGGTCCGCACAACTCTTCTGTCTAGACTGGGCTGTGTGAAGTCAATCCTGAATCACCTTCACCTTATCCAGGAAATCCTGGACCAAGTTTGTACCCAATAATCCTGCCTCGCCCGGCTCGATTCAACCCACTAGGGACTGACACCACCTACCATACAGAGTCTCATACGGTGCCATCTAGATGCTCAATTGATAACTGTTGTTGTAGGAAAACTTCGCAAGTGGCAAGAACTGAACCAACGACCCTCCAAACTCCATGAAACACGCACAGAGCATATCCTCCAATATCTGAATAGTGCTCTCGGACTGCTCGCTCGTCTGAGGGTGAAATGTTGTTCTCGACTTTACTCGAGTACCCAACTCATGCAGTACGACCCTCCAGAACCGTGATGTAAACTATGTACCCCGATCACAGATGATAGATACCGGTACTCCATGAAGCCTGACGATCTCGCGGATGTAGATTCGAGCCAGCTACTTGGAAAAGTATGTAGTCATCACTTGAATGAAATGAGCTGACTTGGTCAGCATATCCACAATTCCCCGAACTGCATCAAACCTCCACTGAGTCAATGGGAGTCAAACAACGAAATCCATAGTGATCCGCTCCAATTTCCACTCCGAAATCACTAACTTCGGAAGCAACCCACCTGGTCGCTAATGCACATACTTCACCTACTGGAAATTTAGGCACCGAGCCACATAATTCACGATGTCCTTCTTCATCCTCCTCCATCACTAATGCTGCCTCAAGTCCTGATACATCTTTGCGGCACCCGGATGAGGGAGTACCACGAGCTATGAGCCTCCTGAAGAATCAACTCATACAAACCATCTACATTTGGCACACTTAGCCTGCCCTGCATCCTCCCTCTATCATCCCCAATAGTGACCTCCTTAGCATCACCGTGCTTGACCGTGTCCCTAATGACAAGTAGATAGGGGTCATCATACTGACGCTCCCTAATACTATCATAAGGAGAAGACAGAGAGACCACACAAGCCAATACCCGACTTGGCTAAGAGATATCCAATCTCACTAACTGTCTGGCTGAGGCTTGAACATCCAATGCTAGTGGCATCTCTAGAACTGGAAGATATGCTAAACTCCCCAAAATCTCTTCCCGCCGACTCAAAGTATCGGTCACCACATTAGCATTACCCGGGTGGTACAAAATGGTGATATCATAGTCCTTATGTAGCTCTAACCACCTTCGTTGACGCAAGTTAAGATCCTTTTTCTTGAACATATGCTGGAAACTTTGATGATCGGTGTAAATCTCACAAGGAACACTGTACAAATAGTGCCGCCAAATCTTCAGGGCATGAACAATAGCTTCTAACTCAAGGTCGTGGAAAGGATTGTTCTTCTCATGCACCTTTAGCTTTCGGGACGCGTAGGCAATCACCCTACCGTCTTGCATCAACACCGCGCCAAGACCAATCCAAAGGGGGAATGCCCTGGACTTTGGATTTATTCACAGAAAAACTACCTAAGATGGCAACAAGAGTACTAAAGAATTCGCAAGAACTATAGGCTATGATAATGATAAGTACATCGGTCAAAATTCGAGGACGAATGTTCCAAAGGGGGAATTATGTTACACCCCGTGTTTTCGAACGTGAAAGTATGCCATAAGTAAATTGATGAAAGCTCGAAAATGAGATGTTACATTCCGCATTTTCGTACGTTAAAGTTTCGTCGTAAGTTAATCGACGTAAGTTCGGGAATGAGATTATTTTGAGATTATAAGTATTATGATATTTCAAACAAGTGGTGAGTAAATTCGTGAAGAAAATAGGGTAAGCAAATCGAGGAAAATGAAATTCGTCGAAGTTTGTCATTTTGGGATAGAATACGGCCTGAGCTAAAATACCCGATATTTATGGACTAGTGCCATACAAGGTACCACTTGACCATGATAGTAAGGTGTATAAGGTGTGTTAAAAGTGAGTAGTATTTTAATCAAAGTGGGTAATATTTTAAGTAATTTGAGATAATTCTTAATGGGGGGGGGGTGGGGGGGGGTTATTGGGTAACTATGGATTTTTAAGTGGGAGATTAGTTTGTTAATGTAATATTTGGATAAGATTAAGGGGGACATCACCCCCTAACGTGAAAAACCATAATTTATGAATCTTAAGTCATTAGGAATAGGTGGCAAATGAGGGTTCTGTGGTTAATCCACCACATAAAGTGGGGCCCACACCCAAAAGACAAAAGAGAGCTCTTTATTCATTTTGGAATCTCTATGGTTCAAATAGAGAGCTTCAGTAATGATAGAGTTGCAATAGTAGCATGAGTTACTTCAACAATGCATACAAAGATGTTATTATGTAATGGCATCGTGAATTTTCAAACACCAAGGGAGAACGGTACAATCTTTCTCAAGAATATCTTACGGATTTTCCCTACTTCAATTCACCGTTATGTGATTTGTCGCAATTGACGAATGTTAGAGGGATTGTCAAGAGAATTCGCTCAGGTATGTTAAGGATATCTATTCTTTCCTTTTGGCATGATCCATATGATACCAAAAAAAACGAGCAAATGCTCAACTTTCATAAATGACTCTATTCATAGAAATGCTAGAGATACTTGTGTTCTTGATTCCCCATGTTCCATATTATTCGATCATGTGTTCATGGATTTCATAAAATACGTAAGTTGATAAAGTTTACTTCATGATATTAATCAGAGGTATAATGGTCTTATGATACTCCAGAAGATTTGTTTTACGTATTTCTTATGCATTGCATTCATTTATACATGTACGCGTATATATACATTGACTCATGACCAAATGGCGTTATATACGCATATATATATATATATATATGTGTGTGTGTGTGTGTGTGTGTATGTATGTATGTATGTATATATGTATGTATATGTAAGTATGTATATATATATGTATGTATATGTATATGGGATATGGGATATGTGAAAAGGTTACAACGTTATATACGCACCACCACCTGATAAGCTGGTATACGTTTATGATATTTCCCACAATGGCCG
>ML287869.1:0-85892 GCA_005239495.1 Nicotiana undulata
CCGTTTATCAGAAATGTTGACCAAAGTCAACTATATTCATTTATTAATTATCAAAACTCATTTGTATCCAATTTTCACATAATAGCTTCCCGGCTACACGCCCAGGTTGCGCACGCATATCGAGGTGAGACTAACGGAGGCTCTCGGAGCCCGCGGAACACAGATATAGCTTAAATTACGTAAGATGGCCTTTTGGGTCATCACAACAACATGCTAAAACCGGATTTTTAACATTTAACCCTTGTACGCACTCGTCACCCTGCGTACACGGCCTTCACATATTTCAAATTTCCACAACAATATCAAATCCTAAGGGGAATTTCTCCCACACAAAGTTAGGCAAGTCACTTACCTCAAACCACGCTCAATCAATCAATAAGAATGTCGTTCCCTCAATTTTTCGACTCCGAACGGCTCAAATCTAGCCACAAACAATTACATAATATAAATATAACTATATAATGCTAATCCAAAATAATAAAATTATGATTTTAGCAAAGAATTGGAAAATCGCTCCATAAAGTCAACCCGGGCCCACGTCTCGGAACCCGACCAAAATTACAAAAATCAAATACCCATTCGATATCAAGTCCAACCATACAAAAATTATTTAAATCCGACCTCATTTTATCTTTCAAAACTCAAGAATTCGGTCTAAGAACTTTACACCTCTTTTCCCTAAAATTTTCAACCAAAATCCTTAATTAGATGAAGAAGTCGAAGATAGGTTAGTGGAATATTACCAAAAACGAGTTAAGATTCCTTACCCAAATGTTTTCTCATAAAATCCTTCAAAATCTTACCTCAATTCGAGCTCTCAAGGTCCCAAAATGAAAATGAAATCAAACCCTCAACTTTTTCCTCTTTCTGCCAAGTCAAACCGCATTTGGGGTCCAAGAATCACTTATGCGATGCCGCACCTGCAGAAAAAGCATCGCAGGTGCGGAAACACTTTAGTCCAAGGCTTCCGCTTCTTTGGATGAGGGCTCGCTTCTACGAGACCGCTTCTGCGGGAAAAAGGATCGCACTTGCGATCAAGCCCCAAGGTTGTTTCCCTAGTTCTGCTTCTGCGAGGGGACATCCGCATCCGCAAGTTCGCTCCTGCAGACACATGATCGCACCTGTGATCTCAACTAGGCTGGACTAAATCCGCTCATGCAACCAATGGCTCGCACATGCGAGACCGCACCTGCGGCCATAATCTCCGCAGGTGCGATTGCACCAGAAGCTGGAAGCTTCAGCATTTGCACACGTCCAAACTATGATCGGATCACGATCCGAATCTCACACGAGGCTCCGGGACCTCAACCAAAATTATCAACCAGTCCTAAAATATCATACAAATTTAGTCGAGCCTTCAAAATCACATCAAACAACACTAAACATCACAAATCGTGCATCGATTCAAGCCTAAGAACTTTTGAAATTTCAATTTCTACATCTGATGCTGAAACCTATCAAATAAAAAAAGTGCACACAAGTCACCTTTGACATTATGGACCTACTCCAATTTACGGAATCAGAATCCGACTCCGATATCAAAAAGTCTACTCCCGGTCAAACTTGCCAAAATCTTCAACCTTTCCAACTCTCGCCAATTAACGCTGAAATGATCTACGGACCTATCAACATTAGGATATGATCCTAAGACCAAAATCACAACACGAAGCTATTGGAACCAACGAAACTCTATCCGGAGTCGTTTTTTCACAAGTCAAACTACGGTCAACTCCTACGACTTAGACTTCCAGTTTAGGAACTATGTGTCCCATTCCACTCCGAAACTCTACCGAAACAAAAACCAAAAACCCCGGCAAGTCTCGAAACCTCAAAAATGAAATAGAGAGAGCGATAAATAAGGGATAGGGGCTAATACACTCAAAACGATCGGCCGGGTCGTTACAGAAAGTAACAAAAAAAGAAATTGTTATACGAATAGCCGGCCAAATTCAAAGTTTACTTTTTCTAGCCGATATACATAGATTATACTTTAATTATACACAGTTCAATACATATTATACATGAATTTTATATACATTATACATCCACCGGCTATTTTTTGTTTAAGAAATTAGGTGGGTGGCTATTTGTTTTAATTCTTCAAAAAAATAAAAAAACTCAGCAATTTCAGAACACAACCAAAATTGACCAAGTCAATTTCAACCCTCTTTTCTTTCAGATTTATATATGCTAGTTACTTCTTGTGCTTAAATATCTCTCATGGCCTGAACGTGTCTATATTTGTAATACAGGGCAAAATGCAGTGCTATTTGGGCAAACTTCCAAAATAGAGATCATCATGCTAGTATCATTAAGTTTAAGGGGCAGTGTGCAAAAATCTAAAGAATGGGGTTAATGTGATTGAAGTCTAATTTTGAAGGACAGAATGATTAACTACCAAAAAAAGGATTGAAACATTTTGTTAAAAACAATACTAGTTCATTTCTATCTTATGTATATAAACTTAACACACATCTAAATATTAAGATATGTTAATAGATTAAGACGTATAAATCTCACTTATTAAAATCCAGACATAAAAATACATAAAATAAATATATTTAATGACTAAGATATAAATCATTAAGATTTAGACATTCATCAAATGCAAACAAATGAGGTTTTAGTACTAACAATGGATAATAAAAATAGATCGACAAACATTTTAAACAGACCATTCGACATGGCTCAGTTAATACATGTCTTTATTAACATAAGTGACAGACACTTATAATTATTTATTTTGAGCGATCGAAGACATCAAACGTGTGAATATTAAATGAATTGAACAAGGTACTCCTCCGCAGTAGTGTATTTGACATCTGGATAAAGTTCTGAGGCCTCAACCCCAAATGCTGGCTCGATCTTAAAATTGGTTAGACCGCCCGTGACAAATGATAAGTGGTTAATCGCCAATGCGACACTGACTGGAAAAGGAGATGCTGCAAGAATATACAATATACAATGACATAATTAATTACCAATGCTTAATTGGAAAAAGAATCTTGATTAGAGATTAAGATTACTAACTATTGATATCTTTGAGAATTTGTTCCTCTGGTATGTAGATTTTCTCTAGAGTTTTACCAATCATTTTCTCCCACATAGCCACTAACTCATTGAACGATAATGTGTTTTTGGGAGGCTTAATATAGAGGCTTTTGTTCAAAGTTCTCGGGTCATCAACTGCTTTAATAGTGTAGGTGCCAGTATCATGTTCCTCATTGAATACAGCTGCATAAATAAAGAAAGAAGAATAAAGCAAAAAAATATATACAAAAATGAGACATTTTGCCATGAACTTGTTTTCTTTCAAACCAATAGAGTCGCCACCTAACATTGGTGGGCATGGATAAACTATGTTACTCAAACTCTTTGAAATTATTAGTCGGTGCGTGACCAAGGATGGATGTATCATTGTAAGCAGCGACAAAATCAGAAATTTTAGAAAAGGTGTTCAAAGTTTATATATATATCTATTGAATGGCAGCCCAGTACACTAAGCTCCCGCTATGCGCGGGGTCCGGAAGGGCCAGACCATAATAGTCTATTGTACGCAGTCTTACCCTGCGTTTCTGCAAGAGGTTATTTCCACCCCTCAAAACTGTGAATATATATATATATATATATATATATTAAAAGTAATTTTTAACCTATATACATAATGTATAATTTTTTAATATACTTAGTGTAATTTTCCGATGAAGAGTGTTCAATCGAACACCCTTCACTCTATGTGCCTACGCTACTGGTTACAGGTACGGATTCAGCTGAACCCAAACTTTCAGTGCGAATCATAAATCTATGTGTAAAACTTCACTGAAATTGTAAGAAATAGTAGACATGAACCTATAACTTAAAAAACTATAATTGGTTCAATGCTAAAAGTCTTAAAAGTTGAACACAAAAAGTTTAAATCCTGGATCCGCTCTCACATAAGAAATCCTCCAAAACTAGTGTGTTTTTGGAAGATCCGATACGAGTATAACGGTATTTTGAAAAGTCCGCGCAATATAGCGGATAAGGAAATTTTTCCCCACATACCTTTAACATTTCCATCTCCAGGAATGATGATTTTGTCTCTAGGAGGAGCAGTGGCTTCTAGTTGAACCAAAGTTGCTAAGAAAAATCCATCTAACAAGTCACTTGAGACATAAGTATAAGGAATTCCTCCAGCCTCAATAGCTCTACGAATTTGTGCTTTTGCATCAGTTAAAGACTTTAGTGGTTCTACTACAGTATTGCCCTTATCAACATCCATACCAAATTCTGAAGGGAAGAATCTCTGAAAATTTAAAATAAGATAATTTAATATACCATAATATAAATGTGAAAAACTACTAAATTTTCAACCAGTATTAAAATTTTGAGCTTATAAAATTCAAAAATTAACGAATTCAATAGTAATAAAAAACTGAATCCATCAAATTTATATTCTGAATCCGCTCGTAGCGAACCAACCTTAATATTGCCAACTTCTTTGATAGCAGCAATGATGTTAACTTGATCAGCCAATTGCATAGGACCTACTGTTGATATGACCACATCCACTTGCTTTATAGCCTTCACCAAACTCTCATGATCATATAAATCACCCTATGTTCAAAAACAAGAAATTTACTATTACAATAACAACAATAATACATCGAGTAAAATTTTATTAGTGGGTTCTAGGAAGAGTATAGTATACGCAGACCTTACCTCTATCCTGAAAAGAGTAGAGAGGTTGTTTCCAGGAGACTCTCGGCTCAAGAAATTTACTACTCCCTCCAATCCATAATAAATGATTTTTCGGCCTTTTTTTGTAGTCCAAAATAAGCGATTTTTTTAGATTTTAAGAATGAATTTTTTCTTCTTCTTACATTGCCCTTGGAGTAAATAGTGTTAGAGTATGTGTTAGGAGTGTTTATGTGAATAGACAGTAAATGTTAATATAGTCAATTTCGTTGCTAATTAATGTTAAAAAGTGAATTTCTTAATCTGTGTAAAAACAGTCAAAAATTCACTTATTTTGGACCGGATGGAGTATTACTATCATGTAAAATTTTATTTCAATTCTTTTTGCACATTTTGGTTTGCATAAAAGGAAAGAATTAATGAACTATATATACATACATGAAGAATAGTGACACCCAAATTCTTGAAATTCTCAACAATTTTACCCTTAA
Source organism: Nicotiana undulata (assembly GCA_005239495.1). Classification (NCBI taxonomy): domain Eukaryota; kingdom Viridiplantae; phylum Streptophyta; class Magnoliopsida; order Solanales; family Solanaceae; genus Nicotiana; species Nicotiana undulata. The sequence continues at coordinate 5,169 of ML287869.1, forward strand.
CAGGGTCAGAAACTGTACTCTCTCTAACTAAAGCAAAGGTGGGGTGTCCAGATTTTGCACTTGCTTCCACTATAAATTTTCCAATATAACCAGTTCCACCAATGAACAGAACTTTGCTTTTCTCAGCCATTTGTGAAAAAGTAAAAGATTAATTTCAGTAGGTGTACAAGTGAAGTTGAAAGAGCAATTTGGTTGTGGCATCAAAGCATGCTGAGGCAACATCATTTTATGCACTGAGCTAAGGCTGTGTAAGTACCAAAATGCCCTCGGTGTTCCAACTAAGGGTGTGTTTGGTAAGAAGACGGAAATGTTTTCCAATTTTCCCATGTTTGGTTGACTTAAATGTTTTGAAAATTTTGCTCGTGAACTCATTTTTCTCCAATTGGAGAAAAATGTTTTCCCTATCAAGAGAAGGAAAACATTTTCTAAATCTCTTTCTCAACCTTCCCCACCCTATTAACCATCCACACTAACCCACCCAACCAACCTCACACCGTTTACCCACCCAACCCCCTCACTCCCTTCCCCTAAATAAAAATATTATTATTAATACTTTATTTTTATGTTATAGATAGATTTTTTTTTGCATTTCAACAAATGAGTATTTTTTTTGCATGATATAAAAAAGTTTTTTTTTTTTTTGCATTTCAACAAAAGAAGTACTTTCTTTTCATAAAAAAAGTATTTTCTTTTATTTCAACAAAAAAATATTTTCTTTTCATGATGTTCTTTTCATATGTAGAAAAAGTATTTTCTTTCAATTTAATAAAATGAGTACTTTATTTTCATGTTGCAGAGAGAGTACTTTCTTTTTCAACTAAAAAAAGAGTATTTTTATTTTAGTTATGGAGCACAAATTTAATATTATTTTTATATAAAAAAGTAAAATATCACATTAGTTCATTTCGATTTGTGTGACTTTTTTAGTAGAATAATAAATTCTTAAAAATAGAGTCATGAAAACGTTGGGTATTATGNAAAAATAGAGTCATGAAAACGTTGGGTATTTGGAGGGGTACGTGGAGAGGGGGGTAGGAGAGGCGAGCAAGGAAACATGGGGACTTGGGGGAAGGGGGGTGAGGAGAGTAGTATAAAAAAAATATTTTCTACTCTCTAACCAAACACTAGAAAATATTGTCCAGAAAAATTTTTCCACTCATCAACCAAACAAGTAAAAATAAGTGACTAAACCACTCAATTTTCATGAAAATATTTTCTAGGAAAACATTTCCATAGAAAACATTTTCCTTCGTACCAAACACACCCTAACTGTCAAGTTCTAACTTATGGTCATGCTTCCTTTGAGGAGCAAATATTCACGACCTAGATAATGTAAAGAATATTTGTATATAAGTGAATTTTAACTTCTGTTTTATTTTTAGGTTATTAATTTTCTTGTTTGTAAACATTACTTGTAGTTATGTTTTAGGTGATCTGGTGGTATAAAAAAGTTTAATTTCGACTACCAAATCGCATGCAAAATTTTAAAGTAGCAGGCGCAAAATTCTAGTTCCTATGTTTCAACTTACGTGGTATAGTTTAACTCATATCCCTCTGTTCCAGTTTATGTGAACCTATTTTTTTTTTTGGTCCGTTTCAAAAAGAATGATCGCTTTCTAAATTTGGTAACAATTTAGATTAAACTTACAATTCTACCCTTAATGAGAAACTTTTATAACCACACAAATATCCTGGACTCCTTTTTGCTTTGTTTAGGACCACAAATTCCAAAAGTCTTATTTTTTCTTAAACTCCGGGCCCAGACAAACAAGTTCACATAAATTAGAACGGAGGAATAATGATTTACGAGAGCTAGAAGGAAACACTTTTGAAACTTGTGATTTTATATTATAATTTTTGTACGATTATAAGACTTTTGAAACTAGTAATATGTTGAAATAAATGCTGGGTTGAACCCGGTTCGAAGAAGGTAGAAGACGAGAGAGAAGGGGAAGAAGCAGAGAGAGGAAGAAGGGAGCTAAGAGAGAGAATCAATTTTATTTCTCTTAATTCTGTACTTTACATTGCAGGGAGTATATATATACACTTCACTTAACTAACTCTAACGACTAGGATTAGTAGCTATTAACTGATTATCTAACATTAGGATTGGTTAATAACTAACTAACGAACATCTATGAAATTACCACATTGCCCTTTCTTGATTATGTTATATTTTTCTCTACAGATAACACTCGTCATCAAAAGTGAAGAAGTTTTAAAAAATCTATGCTTTTTAAAACAGATTAAAAAAGAAATACTCTTACATAAATTAAAACAAATGGAGTATTATTACATATTATCAACCATAGAATACTGTTATGTTACTTACACTCAAGAAGTTTGAAGTAGTAGGTAGGAGCCAAAAGAAAGGTAGATAATAGATTAGCAAAGTGAAATCCTTTATTTGATTTTCATCAACTAAGAATTTTATTAATTTTTTTATAAAAACATTTTAAATAGTTAGATCTATGAAATGGAGATAGTGGCATAAGATCGAAAGAGAATTAGATTATCAACAACATTTCAATTCTGCTTCTTTATGTGTTATTCAACAATATTGTATGGTATTGGGTTAGTTGGTTCGTGTCCGGAGTGGTTTTCGAGTGGGATGAGACACTTACACTCTGTTTAGATAATTGTTCCCCATTATTTGATAATGTATCGTATTGTACTGTATTGTATTGTATCGTATCATTTTATAAATACAATATTTGGATAGATTGTATTATTTGTTGTTGTTAAATAACATTTTGCTGTTTGGTTTGACTGTATCGTACTGTACTATAACTGATAAGTTTACTAAAATATCCTCAATTGTTTTAAATATTTAATTTATCAAGAATTACACATAAAAATTATTTAAGAAAACCACTTTCTACTCATTAATCACTAATTATGTCTTATATATAAATTAAGCAATTAAATTCATGCAAATTGTATCGAGTTAGTTGAACAAGTTATTAATACTAAAAATAATAATAAGTACACTATATTTATAATTAGATCATAATAATAAAAAAATTTGAAAAAAATGTTAAGTAGACTTCGTTTAGACAAAAGTAAAACAAATCCTTTACCTGAAGAGTATGGAGAAGCGGCAGAAGAACAAAACGAGTTTTTCACGTATGTAGGTTATTATATAGGTTATATTTGGGATGCCGTCTTTGAGAATTTATATAGGTTATTAGACTTCACGTAGAATTCTATTATAGAATTCTATGAGAAAGAGACTTTGCTACTATTTAAAATAAAAAAGGTAAAAGGTAAAATAGAATTATAAAGTAATAAGTTAGGGTATAATTAGAAAGAAATATAGGAAACGATCCCACCGCCCCAAATCAGTTGTTTCAAAAAATAGGACCTTTCATTGTTTTGGAACAATAGATTTAACAATACAATACAACCAATTTTAACTAAACAATCAAAACAAACATTATTTCGGAAAAACAATACAATATGATACAATGGGTAACAACCATCCAAACAAGTTGTTAGTCTCTTATTTAGAAGTTTAAGTTGGAAAAATCAATCGGATGTTGACTTAAGAGTAAACGATCTCGGATTGAGATTTTTATGGTTCAGATAGCTCCGTTAGATGATTTTGGACTTAGGAGCATGTTCGGAATGTAATTTGGAGGTTCGTGGTAGAATTAGGCTTGAATTGACGAAATTGGAAAATTGGTGATTTCCGATTGGCAGTGAAAAATTAGATATCGGGGTCGGAATGGAATTTCAAAAGTTGGAGTAGGTTCATAGAGTCATTTGTGACGTGTGTGCAAAATTTAAGGTTATTCGGATGAGGTTTGGTAGGTTTCGGCGTCGTTTGCGGAAAATGAAAGTTTATAAATTCTTAGGCTTGAATCCGAGGTTGATTCGATGTTTTGATGTTGTTTTGAGTGTTCCGAAGGCTCGACTTAGTTAGTATATTGTTATGTGACTTGTTGGTATTATTGGTTGAGGTCCTGAGGGCGTCGGGTGTGTTTCAGATGGTTAACAGATGGGTTTTGTTGTTGAAGAGCTGTTGAAAATCTGTTGGTGCAAATTCTTCTGGTGTTCCTTCACCTGCGGAAGGGGAGCGCAGGTGCGGATATGAGTCGTAGATGCGGAAGTTTGGGAGGTTGGGCACTGAGCGCAGGTGCGAAAGTTGGCCGCACCTGCGGGCTCGCAGGTGCGAGGAGAGGGCCGCTGGTGCAGAAGCTGGACGGATAAGTGAGTTCCGTAGGTGCGACCTGTTTGACCACAGGTGCGGTCGCGCAGATGCGAGAAAAGAGGTCGCAGGTGCGAGATGCCTGGGCAGAAGGTATAAAAGGAACACTTTGCAAATTTTTGGTCATTCTTCACAAATTCTATTTAGATTTGGAGCTTTTTGGAGAATTTTGAAGAGGGAATCAAGGGGGTTTTCATTGAGGTAAGTTACTTGAGCCTCATACTCGTGCTTTTGGTAATTTTCAGTTTCTTAAGCAAGTAATTAGTTGTCACGACTCAAATTTTCCTCTGTTGGGTATCGTGATGGCACCTAGTCTTAGGGACTAGGTAAGCCTAATATTTTCACCGAACAACAACAATAATAAAGAAATTATAACAGTCTCGATATAGAAATCTTGACAGAGTTTACAATTTCCCAAAACCCGGTAAATACAAGTCATAAGCTTTACGAAATCTTTCTATCGAATCTAAATACAACTGTCTAGAAATAATAAGTACAATTGACATAAACAGGAAGGTGACTCCGAAGCCTGCGATTGCAGCATCAGGTTTATCTTGAGTCTCCTCATCAACGATCCACGCATCTAATAACAATAATTTCTTGGATCTGCACACAAAAATGCGCAGAAATGTAGTATTAGCACACCACAGCGATGCCCAGTAAGTATCAAGACTAACCTCGGTGAAGTAGTGACGAGGACTAGTCAAGACACCACTGGTCTAATAAGTGAAAAGACATAAATGTAAAAATTACCGAAACATAATATCTATCTAAAGAATATTCAATATAATTAACAGGACGATAGAATCAAACGGAAGAAAATTCAGCAATTTCGATCAACGGACATCATAATAGAAATACGCAAAGAGAATGGAAGAATGCAAGCCAAATGTCAGGAATCACAACCCAAAAAAAATACGAGCAACTCAGCACTGCATCAAGTTATTCACATCAGGCCTTAGCTAATAAACTCAATAAAGCTGGTCGAACCTTCGAGCGAAAACCTTTAAGTCGTGAGTTTATTTCGAAAGCTTTAATGATAAAATCATTTCGGAATAGAGAAATTTCTTCTTTGAAACATAATTTCTATGAATGTATATATATATATATATATATATATATATATATATATATATATATATATATATATATATATATATATATATATATNATTTCGGAATAGAGAAATATTCTTTGAAACATACTTTCTCTGAATGTATATTTATATATATCTTTATAAGGAGAAATCGTTAAAACATAGTTCCTTCAAAATACGTGGTGTTCGAATATACTTTCCCAGTAACTGCCCTTTCAAATATTATTTTTCTGGAAGACAAATATATATATATATATATATATATATTTCGATCCAAATCTCCTCAATGATAAAACCACCGGAACTCAGTCCGTAACTCAGAATTTGTCTGTAGTCCCAATTTAAATATGCGATGCAGTACAGGGGAAAATCTCCCGGAATCTCGTCCGTAGTCCCAATTTAAATATGCAATGCAGTACAAGGGAAAAACTCCCGGAATCTCGTCCGTAGTCCTAATTTAAATATGCAATGCATCCTTGTGTCCGCGATCGCGGAGAGGAAAGTTGCTGCTGGAAAAAAGGTACTATGCGATCGCGAATGAGTTGATGCGATCACATAGAAGAGGTCTATGGTCACTGCTAAAATAGCATTGTGCGATCGCGATTGTGAAGATGCGATCGTGAAGAAGAGGAAAATATACTTCTGCGATCGCGAACATGAGCATGCGATCGCGTAGAGTGAAGTCTTCAAGCTGTGTGATCGCGAAGTAGACTATGCGATCGGGATTAAGAAAAACTGGGCTGCCCAAATAGATGTTATGCGATCGCGACTACTCCTATGCGATCGCATAGAAGGAAACCAGAAGGAAATTTCAGCTATTCAAAAATAAGGAAAATGGACCTGACACCCATCCGAAACACACCCGAGGCCCCTGGGACCCTGTCCAACCACACACACAAGTCATATAACCTAACACGGACTCGCTCGAGGTTTCAAAACACATAAAACAACGAATCAAACCAAAAATCAAACTTAGGAATTTTCAAAACTTCAAATATCAAGACTCGCGTTGAAACCTATCAATTCAACACGGATTAACGTGAAATTTTGCAGAAAAATACCAAATGACACAACGGACCTACATCCACTCTCGAAATTCCATTCCGGGCCCGATATCAAATTTTCACCTATCGGCCGGAAACGCCGAAATTCTAACTTTCGCCAAATTACCTCAAATCACTCTACGGACCTCCAAAACTGTTTAACCAAAGAATGAGATTCCTTGACCAAAGCTATTTTAGGATAAACGCGAGTTACTGATAATCGAGTGAATAATATAATGAATAAAGGAATAATAAGCAGTATAGAATGCAGAAAATTAAAGCAGTTTGTATTCGAGAATTCAGATGATCCTATGGATTACAATTCTTCCCTTTTATAGGGGCTTCCTAACATAACGTTTTGGTTTCTGTAATGATTGCTCATTAATGGATGATTATTACATTAATGAGGCATTACAAAGGATCATCAAAGTATAACTGTTACTATTATGTAGGAGTTACATAACGTATAAGTCATTAACTGTTGATTCTCGAATCTATCCGTGGCTTTGTTTGGGTTATTTACAACCGCATCTCTTCTTCTTCATTGGGTTTTCCGTGGCTGATGCACTCGTGGCTGACGAATCAATCCTGTGCCTGTCGAGTCAATCTCGCGCTCGTGCTTGTTAAGTTAATCTCGTACCTCTTTATAAAATCATGTCCATCTGTGACGTTTTCTTTGGTCCCACGTAGCTAGCTGAGTTGTCAAGGTCTTGCTTACGTGTGATACTCTTTCTTATGTATAAATAGTCTTCTTCCTTTCTTTACTTTCACGGAACACTTCCATACTTAATTCCTCTTTTGTAAAGAATTTTCCTTTGTTTTCGTAAAGATGTCTTCATCAAACCAACCAAAAAAGATTATAGACGTCGAGACTCTGGCATCTTCTTCTGCTCCATCTAGGAGCCAGAGAGGTGGTCGACTGCGGAGTCTGGGATCTGCCCTACTAGAGGTTCTTCTTCCCCTCTGGTTTCTCCTCCTTCCGCTAGGTCTTTGTTGTCCCCTAGAGCAAGGTATTCTCACTCCGTTTCTAAGAGTAAGGATGATATTCGTGAACCCAAAGTTGACAAAATTATTCCTGCTGAGATAGTCTTTACAAGGGAAAATTCATCTATCGCTGAACAATATTCTTCTTTGGAGAGTGTAGAGAAGTATGCGATAGTTATTACTTAAGGTCACATTCCTCTTGTCCGCAGGGAGTGTTCTTGGGAGTCTAATGTTCCTATTCTTGTGTCGAATAATAATAAGAGGATTATGTCTTACAAGACGGGTTATTCCTTCGTTTACACTTATCCTTTTACACTAGGATTTAAACCTCCCATCGACCCTGTTATCATCGAATTTTGCCGTTTCTTCAATATCTGTCTAGGACAAGTCGGTCCTTTAGTGTGGCGAGTAGTTTCTTGCTTGAATGTTTTAGCTTCTAAGGTTTCAGTTCCCTTTACCTTCCACCATCTTATTCATTTATATTCTCCTGTCTTATTTCGTCAAGGGGTTTTACTCTGGCTGCTCGGAGTAAAAAAGTTTTAGTAACCCCAGGTGACGATAAGGATAGAGGTTGGTACCTCAGATACGTTGCCGTTCCCGCTGCTGTTTTAGTTGGTGAAAACAATCTTCCCTTCTCTGAGAAGTGGAACCGTGCACGTAAGTACTTTTTGGTTCGTATCTATTTTCTTCATTTAGATTTGAATTGCATTTTTAATACCGTATCTGTTTTTCTCTTCTTTTTCAGCAATCATGAATACCGTCGAGAATGTCTTCGATATTCGTGATTGGGTAGAAAGAATGTTGTCTGCCGCTCCTGTTGAAGAAAGATCTTGGAAGTACTTTTCCATGAAGTACAATTGGATTGTTAAGACCCACGGTAAGCGAAGTTTTTCTTACTTCCTGCCTTACCTGAGTTCTTTTTATTCTCATTTAATGTTTCCCTTTTTTTCTTGATAGGGTTTTCTGCCCGTGGGGCATCTGGTTCATCGCTCCCGAAGATGTCTTTGTCCCATGCTCAGAGCATCCTTGCCAGTTCTTCAAAGAGAAAAGTCAGTGATCCCCATTCTGGAGAGGAAGAGGAAGAAGGAAGAGAGGGTGCTTTGGTGCACCGGTCGAGAAGAAGGCGAGTAGTTTCAGATGGTGAATCTGCTCCCAAGTCTCTTCCTTCCGTGTTGGAAATTAGGCCCTCTTCTTCCCGAGATAAATCTCAGTCCCCGGTTCAAGATCCTGCCGAGCGTCTTTTCTATGAGGGGTTTGAGCTTGACCCTGATGATGTTCCTTTAGCTACTATCTTTCCTGATTTTGCTGCTGTTCCTGCTCCTCTATCTATTACTGCCGCTCCTCCGTCCATATCTGTTATTTCCTCAGCTCCTCATCCATACGTATTTGTTGATGTGCCTATGGCTCTCTCGGCTCCTTGTCCGTCCGTATCTGTTGCTGCTCCCTCCGTTCCTGCTTCCGTGCCTTCTCTTATGGAAGTAGGGTCTTCCAGCAGGGAGATGCGGAGGGTTATAATTGAGGTTCCAGCCAGAGGGAGTCTTTTTAAGAAGATGGGTGAGCCTGAAGTGTGGCTTAAACCTCTGATCGGCTTGGAAGAGAGGTCCAAACTTGACAACCATTCAACTCTTACTTGGGCCAACGAAGTGGTGCACAATTCTTTGAAGGTATGCCTTTGAATGTTTCATACATAGAATTTTCTTCGAATAACAGTTTAACATGTTTGATTGTTTTACTGTTTTTTGTAGACGCACCTTATTGGCTTAGAACTCATGAAGAGAGTTTCAAATTCAGAGAATGAGTTGAAAGAGCTGCGTGAGCTTCAGTTTGATTTTGACAATATGAAGGCACAATATGATGGCTTAAGGATAGACATGGATGCTCTAGTGGAGGAAAGGCATACCTTAAAGGAGCAGTTGAAGATTGCTGCTACGGAGTTAGCAATGGATAGAGCTTCTTCCAGCCAGGTCAACAAGGACAAAGACATTCTTGAATCCTCATTTGCTGAACAGTTGTCGAAAGCCACGGAGGAAATCAGGAATCTAAAGCATATGCTGGGGCAGAAGGAGGAATACTCCAGTGAACTTGTACGAAATCTTTCCCAGATTCAAGAGGATCTTCGTGAAGCCCAGGTCAAAGTTCAAACTCTGGAGGAGTCAGTTGTACATTTTAAGGTTGCCCTTGAAGCCATCGAAGCTGAGAAGGATAGCTTGAATATTGAAATTCAGGCATGGTCAAAGGATTATAGTGATCTTGAAGAGGCGACAACCGTTGATGTGAGTTGGGCGTATATGAGTGCTCGTCATGTTACGTTAATGGAAATGGGCCAGGAGGGTTTCGACCTCAATGCTGAGATTGCTAAATCTAAAGAGGCCATGGAGAAGACCCATCTGGGTCTTGAATTTTCTCCATCTAATGAAGCCCATGATCTTCAAGCAGCTGTCGTTCCTCCTCCTCAAGAATGAAGATGTTGTTATCCCCAGCTCCATCGGAGGTAAGTTTGAAACTTTAAAGTCCCCAACTGACAACTTAGGGGCACAAAAAATGTAAATACTTATGTGGCTAAGTACTAGTTAGTACTTAGTTTTCGACTTAGCCGCTTATTTTAATTTCAATACAATCTTGAGACTTTTTGCTATGAGTTTGAATGTTGCTCTTTTAAGTCGATTGTATGTATTGCTTTTCTGAGGTTTTTATTTGTACCTCTTAGCTTTTTTGCATGAAAATGCATATTTCACTTTGAACCTTTTCACAGTAGGTGTAGTGTTCGTATAAATTTTTAGCCTTTGTTTGTGACAGGCTTTGTTTATGAGTTAGGGCCCTTTTTGATTAATACTTAATTAAGAAGACTTCTCAACTTCATTGAAATGCAATAGAGTGATAGGAATTTCTCACATGTTTAAGAATGTTTTTGTGAGAAGTTTTTATTTGAACTTTCACAATATTTTACATGTGTTATGATTATCATCTAAGACTCATGTTGCAACTCTTTTGTTTTAACAGATTTTATAATCACTTGTATTTCACAACTATTTTTCATAGGTAACAGTTTTTTCGAGTTAATACAAGGAGATAACTGTTTTTCATTAGTAACAGTTTTTGTAAATGTTGGGTTTTTACCCATAACTGTTTTTATTTGCAACAGTTTTATAACAAGTACGGGAGAAATGTATCGTGATTCATAACTGTTTTTATTTGATAACAGTTTTGAGAATAAATACAAGGGTTATGATCTTTCATCCGTAACTATTTTATTTGAATAACAGTTTTCTACTTGAGTACAAAGATTTTGTAACTTTTTTTTTATTATAACAGTTTTTTGACTAAGTACAATGATGATGATCTTCTATCCCTAAATGTTTTTTGTCGCAACAGTTTTTGTATAAGTGTAAGATGTACATTTCTTCATCGTAGCTTATACTTTGCCTTTTAACCTGAACATGGTTCAAAGGTTTTTTAGAGTAGGCTTTGTAATTCTTGTGCTGGAGTCTTCAGTTCTTTTAGTTTTGCTCGTATCACTTGACTTGTTGGGTAAATGGTTCTTTTAGGCTCGAGCTTTTGACTTCTGGCAGTCTTTTTGCTTCATCTTGGCCTTCCATACTGTATAGTCCCCCAAGTGTTTGAGCTTTGAAGAATGAGATCTCGAGCACTTGATTGTTCCTTCTTTGTGGTCCTTTCCCTGAAAAAGGAAAACATTCCGGACTCGAAGGTATATAATTTTTTAGATAATGACTGCTTAACCCTTTAAAATATCCATAAGAAAGTGTAACCCTAGACCGGGAATTGTGTTATTTCCTCGCGGCTTTGCAGGTCTAATGTCATCATCTGGTGATGGGTTAGCTTTTTGCCTATCATCTAAAAAAGTTAGTAAAATTTAAATATTCAAAGATAAAATCGAACATGCGATACCTGACCGGGGGTACTTCTTTTCCTTAGAAGTAGTATTTCTTCAGGTGGATGACGTTCCATCTCGTTGGTAGAATCCTTCCTTCCATGGCTTCCAACTCGTACGCACCTTTCCCAGCTATGCCCCGGACCTTATAAGGTCCTTCCCAATTTGGATTCAATTTGCCAGCTCCCTGCTTCTTTTGTTGATTGGAAAACCTTTTTAAGTACGAAGTCCCCAATCTTAAAATATCTGAGATGAGCTTTACGATTGTAATATCGCTCTATGATTTTCTTTTGAGCTGTCATCCGTATTAGAGCTGCTTCTTTTCGTGACTCGAGCAAGTCCAAATTGGTTTGGAGTTCGGCGTCATTTGTTTGCTCCGTAGCTGTTGTCAGCCTCAAACTTGGTTCTCCGATTTCCACGGGTATTAATGCTTCTGATCCATAAACAAGTGCGAAAGGGGTTTCTCCCGTAGCTGTTTTTGACGTAGTTTTATATGCCCATAATACCGCTGGTAATTCGTCGGGCCAACTGCCTTTGGCTTTATCTAAGCGCTTCTTTATATTGTTGATAATGATTTTGTTCGTAGACTCAGCTTGTCCGTTAGCTACGGGATGATATGGTGTTGAAGCAATCCGTTTAATTTTCCAACTTTCGAAGAACTTCGTGATTTGAGAGCCTATAAACTGTGGACCATTATCACACACGATCTCCTTTGGCATTCCAAATCGGCATATTATGTTTCGCCATAAGAAACTTTTGACCTCCTTTTCCCGCACTTGTTTGAATGCTTCCGCTTCGACCCATTTTGTGATATAATCAGTAAGCACCAGAAGGAATCGTACCTGTCCTTTAGCTAGGGGAAGAAGTCCCACTATATCCATTCCCCATTTCATAAAGGGCCATGGTGATATGATAGAATGTAATAGCTCCGCTGGTCTGTGCATATTATTGGCAAACCGTTGACACCTATCGCATTTTGAGATGAAATTCTCCGCGTCTTCTTCCATCTTAGGCCAATAGTACCCTACTCTTATTAGGGTTTTTACTAAAGACCTTGCTCATGCGTGATTTCCACAATGTCCTTCGTGGACTTCTTTTATCACGAACTCCGTCTGATTAGGTCCGAGGCATTTAGCTAGGGGTCTCCCGAACATTTTACGATACAACGTGTTATGTACAAGACAATATCTTGCTGCTTTGCAGCGAAGCGCTTGGGTTGCTTTATTGTCTTCAGGCACGGTACCACTCTGCAAAAAATTGAGAATTTCGTTTCTCCAATCCCAAGTTAAATTATTGAAAGATACCTCATTTCTGTCTTGGTCAATCGCTGAATGAAAGAGGTGGACGACAATATTGTTGTCTTTATTGGTCACTTCTGTGACTGCCGCAAGGTTTTCTAACGCATCTGCTTCAACATTTTCCTCCCTGGGTATTTGTATTATTTTCCACGTTTTGAACTGTCTTACAAGTTCTCGCGCCTTTTCTATATATTGTTGCATTTGAGTTTCTCGAGCGATGTAAGTCCCCCGCATTTGGTTTACCACCAATTGAGAATCGCTGTTGATCTCGATTTGTTGAATTGACAACTCCCGTGCCAATTCTAAACTTGCCGTAACAGCCTCGTACTCTGCTTAGTGATTGGGTAACACTTAATAGCTTGTCGTATCTTTTCACCCGTGGGTGATGTCAGTACAATGCCTAATCCAGCTCCTTTTACATTAGAAAATCCATCTGTAAATAGGGTCCATTGACCTGGGTTTACCCCATTGAAGAGTTGTAACTCTTTTTCCACTTCAGGGGTAATATTGTTGCTAAAGTCAGCTAATATTTGCGATTTAATTGCCGTTCTAGGTTGATACGTTATATATGCTCACTTAACTCTATTGCCCATTTGGATAATCTTCATGACAGTTCTTGTTTGTGCAGAATATTTCCTAAAGGATATGAAGTCACGACAGTGATTGGATGACACTGAAAATAAGGACGTAATTTTCTTGATGCCATTATTAAAGCTAAAGCTAATTTTTCTAGATGTGGATATCTAGTTTTGGCATCTAACAGAGTCTTTCTTACATAATAAATAGGGGATTTCTTACCTTTTTCTTCCCTTACCAGTACTGCACTTACGGCAATTTCTGAAACAACCAGATAGATGTATAATCTTTCTCCTTCTCTTGGCTTCGATAGCAGCGGTGGTTTTGATAAGTAAATCTTCAAGTCTTTGAGTGCCTGCTGGCATTCTTCAGTCCACTCGAACTGATTTTGCTTTTTAAGAGCTGAAAAGAATTTAAAGCTTTTCTCGGAAGATCTAGAAATAAATCTCCCTAAAGCTGCTATTCTTCCTGTTAATCTTTGAACTTCTTTTTTATTCTTCAGAATTTCAGGTATTTCTTCTATAGCTTTTATTTGAGCCGGATTTACTTCTATTCCTCTATTAGATACAAGGAATCCCAGAAACTTACCAGATTGTACTCCGAAGGCACATTTTTCCGGATTGGGCTTCATATTATACCTGCATAAGATGTCAAAAGTAGTAGAGAGATGCTAGAGATGATTTTCCGCTTGTGTTGATTTTACAAGCATATCATCGATATAGACTTCCATCGTTTTTCCTAAATGTTCTTGGAACATTTTTGTTACTAACCTTTGGTAAGTGGCCCCTGCATTTTTCAAGCCAAAAGGCATGACCTTATAACAATAAGTCCCCCTGTTAGTGATGAATGAAGTTTTTTCTTCATCTAGGGAATCCATTTTAATCTGGTTATAACCAGAATATGCATCCAAAAAACTTAACAATTCATGACCTGCGGTAGCATCGATCATTTGATCTATATGTGGCAAAGGAAATGAATCTTTAGGACATGCTTTATTTAAATCAGTATAATCTACACATACTCTCCATTTGCCATTTTTTGTAGGCACCACTACTGTGTTTTCCATCCAGTCAGGATACTTTACCTCTCGTATCGAGCCTATGTTCAGTAGTTTTTGAACTTCCTCGTCAATCACTTGATTTTTGAAAGGTCCTTGCTTTCTTTTCTTTTGTTTAACAGGTGCGAAGGATGGATCTTCATTTAGTTTATGAGTCATCACTTCTGGTGGGATACCTGTCATATCTGAGTGGGACCATGCAAAACAGTCCTCATTAGCTTTTAAATAATTGACTAACATACCTTTTTGCTCAAGAGTTAGTCTTTCCAGCAATTTTGTGCCAATATACAACTTTCTCTTGGGATTTTGTTCAGAAAGCGGAACAACCTCAAGTTCTTCAGCAGTTGTTTTAATATGCTCGTCTTCTTCTGGTTCACAAATGAAATCTGGTCTAGAATCTATGTCTGCATGTTCTAGCTCATCCTTGATGGTAACAAGATTTGTTTCATCGTTATCTCCTTCCGTACCTATTTGAATATCCATTTCTTTTGTACATAGTTGATCAGAGGTTTTTTCCATACCTGTTTGTTGAGGAGCTTCTGTTTGATAATTTGTTGTCTCTCCCGTATCTTTTTTGTTGTGAAGAGCTATCGAATTGATATTTCTCGAAGTTTGCTGGTCACCTCTAATTTGTCTTACTCCCCACTTTGAAGGGAATTTTATTACCTGATGTAAGGTGGATGGGACCGCTTTCATATCATGGATCCATGGTCTTCCCAAAATAACGTTATAAGCCATCTCTGTATCAATGACTTGGAATTTCGCATTTTTGACGACTCCTTCGGCGTAAGTGGTAAGTTCGATTTCTCCTTTAGTTATCACTGTTGAATTATCGAACCCAGATATGGCTCGTGCCTTTGGGATCATTTCATTTTCTACCAGCATTTCCTCCACGACTTTTATCAAAATAATGTTGACTGAACTGCCTGGATCAATCAACACTCTTTTAACATTAATGTCATGAATAATTAAATATATTACCAGTGCATCATTATGAGGAAACATTAATCCGCCAAAATCTGCGTCATCAAAAGTTATCTGATCTTCCTTCGTCTCTTCTCAAACTCGTTTCCCGTGGGTACTTGTGACTTTTGATGCTAACTGGCAGACCATGCCGTTCACTTCTTCCCCTCCATGTATGACGTTGACAGTTCGTTCAGGGGAAGGAGGTTTTGGGGGCTCCTGCCTGTTCTTCATATATGCCTGTTTACCTTTATCACTAAACAATTCTGTTAAGTAGCCCTGTTTTAATAGATGTTCTATTTCACCTTGCAAAAATCTGCAATCTGCAGTTCTATGGCCATGATCATTGTGGAATTCACACCACTGATCAAGGTTTCTCCTGTTAGGATTAGATCGCATTTCTTTGGGCCATTTAACCTTGTCTCCCATATTTCTCAATATTGAGACAAGTTCAGTACTGCTCACATTGAAGTTATGGTCTCCAATTCGAGTATTACCCCTGGACCGTTCATCTCGATCTCTCTTGGATCTAGATGAGGATGAGCATATATCTCTTCCCGATGGTCTTGTATTTTCGAACCTGGGACGTGTGTCACGTCCCGAAGGTCCTAAGTAAGGATCGTACCTGTTTTTATCTGACCTTTTCTCTGGTTCTGGACGTCTGGTTCTGGGATATTCTTCATCTTTTGATCGACCAATGATATCTTCTTCGATTCTGAGTTTGGTACTGTACATGCTATACACATCATTCCATGTTGTAGCTGGGAATTCTCTCAAACTTTCTTTAAGTCGTCTCGTGGCTTCTAAGCTTTTATCACTTAAGTTGCTTGCAAATGCCATGGCTGCCCAATTGTCAGGCACCCTTGGTAATTGTATTCTTTCTCGTTGAAACCTGTCTACAAATTCATGAAGCAATTCCATGTCTCCTTGCTTTATCTTGAACATATCTTCCATTCGTTTTTCAACTTTTTGTGCACCAGAGTGTGCTTTTATAAACGAATCTGCAAGTTCAGCAAAGGAATCTATAGAATATTCAGGGAGAAGAGAATACCTGGTTAAAGCTCCTTTTGTGAGCGTTTCCCCAAATTTCTTGACAAGGACCGATTCGATCTCCTCTTTTGTTAAGTCATTGCCTTTTACTCCAGTAGTGAAGGCAGTCACGTGATCGCGTGGGTCAGTTGTTCCATCANCTGTTCCATCATATTTAGGAACGTCGGGCAATCGAAATTTCTTGGGTATAGGCAATGGAGCCGCACTTGGCTTCCAAGGTTGTTGAGAATATCTATCAACATCAATGCCCTTGATGATAGGCGGAACTCTAAGGATTTGCTCGATGCGATTGTTCTGTTCCTTCATCCGTTTCTGCATGGTTAGTAATAAATTTTGTAACTCAGAGTTATTAGTCGTACCTGGTCTCGTTTCAAGAGATGCATTGGGGGTTTCACCTCTGGTTGAGTTTATTAATCCAGGCTGCGGATTCTCTACTACGATTGTTTTATTTGAAGGCGGCGTTAGTAGTACTGGAGGTGCCTGTGGTAATCCTCTCGCAAATTCTTGCAAAGCCTGCCCTACGTATTCAGCAATCATTTGCCTTATTTGATCTTGCTCTATTGGTTGCTCATTATTGTTATGATGGTTACCAGATCTTTCAAGGGATGATTCTCTCGAAGCACGTGGTGTTCCTCGAGGAGATGGAACTGGGGTTCCATTTCCTTGTTGGTTGTTTTCGTCATTGTTATTGACGTTGTTGTTGTCGTTGTTGTTGGAATTTGACATGATTTAGAGGATATTAGTTGGTAAACGCACTATGATTATCAGATTCCCGATAGCGGAACCAATTTGTTTAACCAAAGAATGAGATTCCTTGACCAAAGCTATTTTAGGATAAACGCGGGTTACTGATAATCGAGTGAATAATATAATGAATAAAGGAATAATAAGCAGTATAGAATGCAGAAAAGTGAAGCAGTTTGTATTCGAGAATTCAGATGATCCTATGGATTACAATTCTTCCCTTTTATATAGGGGCTTCCTAGCATAACATTTTGGTTTCTGTAATGATTGCTCCTTAATGGCTAATTATTACATTAATGAGGCATTACAAAGGATCATCAAAGGATAACTGTTGCTATTATATAGGAGTTACATAACATATAAGTCATTAACTGTTGATTCTCGAATCTATCCGTGGCTTTGTTTGGGTTCTTTACGACCGCATCTCTTCTTCTTCATTGGGTTTTCCGTGGCTGATGCACTCGTGGCTGACGAATCAATCCCGTGCCTGTCGAGTCAATTTCTCTCTCGTTCTTGTTAAGTTAATCTCGTACCTCTTTATAAAATCATGTCCATCTGTGACGTTTTCTTTGGTCCCACGTAGCTAGCTGAGCTGTCAAGGTCTTGCTTACGTGTGATACTCTTTTTTACCAATACAAAAACCAATTCCGGATGCACGCCTAAGTCCAAAATCATCATACGAAGTTGTTGTCATTAACCAAAACTCATTCCGAGGCCGTTTACACAAAAGTCAAACCATCGGTCAACTTTCATCACTTAAGCTTCTAAAACTTAAATTCTTCTCCCAATTTGACTCCGGATTATCCGGTAACTGAATCTAACCAAGCACACAGGTCGATATACACAAGGTGAGGTTTCTTATGACCTTACACCCCCAAACGGAGCTTAAATTATCAAAACAACCGGTCGGGTCGTTACATTAGTGAAGATTATGGATGAAATTGAGGGGATTAGGACTTGGGAATTGGAGAGTTTGATTTGGGGATTTGAGGGGTAATATGAGGTCGAATTTTGATAAATTTGATATGGTTGGACTCGTGAGTGAACGAGCTTTCTAGTTTTGTAATTTTTATCGAATTTCGAGACGTGGGCCCGATGGCCGGGTTCGAACCAAATTTGGGATTTTTGGTCTAATTTGATAATTTTCATGTGGAATCCATCCCTTTAGCACATATTGACGATAATATACTGATTTTGGATAGATTCAGAGCATTTGGAGGCCGAGTCGAGAGCTAAGAGCATCGCGGGTTAGAGTTTTGTCCGGGTTGAGGTAAGTAACGATTGTAAATATAGTCCTGAGGGTATGAAACCCCGGAGTTCGTATCATTTTACTATTTTGAGGTGACACACATGCTAGGTGACGGGCGTGTTGACGTTCACCAATAGGGATTGTGACTTGGCCCGTCCCGTAGCAATTGTAGAGTTGCGTATTTTGTTTGAAGCTGTATTCCATGTTTGGGTCTCGTGCCAATACTGTTTGGACCCTCAGGGGCATTTTCATAATCTCCTCTCACTGTTTTGATTTGAAATCTACACTCAGACATGATGTTTCCTGTTTACTGTGTAATTCAGTTTTATTACTCTGTTTTGATGCACATAAATGTTGTTTTGGGCTGAGTTCCCGGATTTTACTGAAATGTCCGAGTGGCTTATGAGGTTTATGATTGAGTGAGGCCGAGGGCCTAATTTGTGATGATATTATATAGGATCGGGCTGCACTCCGCAACATGTTTATTATAGGCCGAGGGCCTGAGTGATTTAATGCCATGATTTGGCTTGATATAGCACTTTGGCTGAAGGAGCCCCTCCGGAGTCTGTACACACCCCCAGTGAATGAAGGTACCTACTGAGTGCGAGTTCCGAGTGATGAGTGACTGGGAGGCATGTGTGGTGGTGAGGTATGCCTGAGGGGCTGTTATGAGTGATTGTGAGGTATGCCCGAGGGGCTGTATATGAATGGCTATGAGGCTTACTCGAGGGACTGTATATGAGTGATAATTTTGCCCGAGGGGCTGCTTATGACTTCATTATTTTCACTCTATATTGCATTGAGCCTCTACTGAAACTATTGAAAAATATCTATAGATGATTTTCACCGAAACTTGATTTTTACGAGATGATTTGACTCAAGTACGATGTCATACTATGATCCTTATGTGTTTTACTGCTTGTCACTTCTGCTCAACCATTATTTATGGTTGTTGCTTACTGAGTTGGCGTACTCACGTTACTCCCTGCATCTTGTGTGCAAATCCAGGTGTTACTGCCCGTTCGAGCGAGTGTTGATTCATTCACCGTGAATATTTGTAGTTAGCAAGGTAGCTGCATGGAGATCCCAACCTTGCTCTTCTCCCTCCTCTCTTCCTATAGCTATTTTATTGGATTTCTAAACTATACTGGTCCTAGCATTATCAGACTTGTATCGTAGATGTTCATGACTAGTGGCACCCAATGTCGGGCTTTTATTTTCCGCATTTTTCTTTGTTTTGGATTTCTTACGAAAGATTTATGATGAAATAGTTTTAAAATAGATTTTTGAAATGAAATATTGCGTGTTTTGGGTAATGAGTCGGCTAGCCTAGTACTACGATAGGCGCTATCACGACTTGGTAGTTTGGGCGGTGACAAGTTGGTATCAGAGCCTAGGTTACCTAGGTCTCACGAGTCATGAGCAGGTTTAGTAGAGTCTTGCGGATCAGTGCGGAGACGTCCGTACTTATCTTCGAGAGGATGCAGATTCCTTAGTAAAAATATCACATTCTTGAATTCTTGTGGTGCGAATCTATTGATTCTGGTAACTAAACTTCTAATATTTCATTCTCTCCCAGATGGTGAGGACTCGCACTACCGGACAGGATGACCAGCAGTTAGGCCCGTGAGAGGCTGAGGCCGCGGTCGAGGCCGTGGTAGGGGTAGGGGTGCAGCTCGCGCAGCAGCGGGGGCAGTACCTGTACACCCTCTCATTGCACCAGATCAGGTCGCAGCCGCAGATGCTCCAGCAGGACCAACTCAGGCACCCCCTGTGTCTATTTGTAATGACCCGGCTTGTCGTTCCGTAGAATCTGTGTTATTATTACTGTTTTTGCCTTGCCATGCATTATTTATGTTGTTTATGATGTGTTGGAGTTGGTTGGCTCGGGTTCAGAATGGTTGAAGTGAGAATTGAGACACTTAGTCTCTAAAAGTAGCCTTATAGTTGGAAAAGTCAACTAGGAGTTGACTTATTGGTAAACAACCTCGGAATGTGGATTTTATGGCTCGGATAGCTTTGTTAGGTGATTTGAGACTTGGGAGTATGTTTGGAATGTATTTTTAATATCCGGTGTAGAATTAGGCTTGAATTGGCGAAAGTTAGTTTTGATGATTTCCGGTCGGCAGTGGAAAATAGGCCACCGGGGTTGGAATGGAATTCCGATAGTTGGAGAAGATCCGTCATGTCATTTCGGAGGTGTGTGCAAATTTTCAAGTCAATCAGAGGTGTTTTGGATGGTTTTGGCATCGTTGGTGGAATTTTGGAATTTCAAAGTTCATAGGCTTGAATTCGATGTGATTTTGGTGTTTTTGCGTTGTTTTTGACGTTTCAAAGACTCGACTAAGTTTTAATGAGGTTATGGGATGTGTTGGTATGTTTGGTTGGGGTCCCGAGGGGCTCGGGATAGTTTTGAGTGATCAACGGGGAGTTTGGAAGTGAGTTTGCTACTGAAGTCTGCTATTGCTATCATTTTCCGCACCTGCGGATGTTTGCCCGCAGGTGCGAGCCGCATGAGCGATCATGGGTATCGCAGGTGCGATATATGTTCATCAGGGGAAGAATCGTAGGTGCGATTATTTAGGCGCACTTGCGGGACCGCAGGAGCATATTGTGGTCCGTAGGAGCGAGTTTGGCCGTTTAAGTGAGAAACCGCAGGTGCAAGAATAAGGACCGCAGGTGCGAAAGGCCTGGGCAGTAGGTATATAAGTTGAACTTAGCGAATTTTAGTCTTTTCTTCAGCATTGTTCATACGGGTTTCAAGCTTTTGGAGGGGTTTTGAAGAGGGAAACCAAAGTTCTTCATTGAGGTAAGGATTTTGGACTTTATAATTCGATTATATGTGATTAAGACTTAATTAGTGGTGATAAATTGGGGGAAATCAGTGTAAAAAAGGGTGATTAGGGCTTGAGATTAAGTGACCTTCTAATGGTGATTTGAGGGGTCATTTGGACTCTGATTTCACTTTTCTTGATATGTATAGACTCGTGAGAGGATGAGGGTCATTTTGGTATAAATTTTATCGAGTTCCTAGATGTGGTCCCGGGGGTCGGGTTTGGCCAATTTCGGGAATTTTGATTAAATTTGATAATTTTCGATTTGGGTTTCGTTTCCCAAGCATATTGTGATGTGGTAAATCTGATTTTGATAGATTCGGAGCTTTCGGGAGCCGATTCGAGGGGCAAAAGTATTGCAGAGTAGCTTGTCGGGCTAGTTTGAGGTAAGTAAATGAAACTCCGGACTTAGCATCTTTTCACTGTTTGGAGTGACGCACACATTGGGTGACGAGTGTGTGGTGAACACGAATTGGGAAATTGGAAATTGGTTCCTTCTGAGGCAACTAATGAGTTGCGAAACTGCTTTTAAATCATATAATGAATAGTATTTCTATGCTTTTGATATATTTGGGATGTAAGCCATGTTTGGGGCCTCGTGCCGATATGTTTTAACCCATTGGGGGCTATTTTCTAATATTCCTCACGTCCTAACCATGATTTATACTCAGTCATTATCGTTAAACTGTTTTGACATTCAGAATTGTTGATATTATTATTCATGAAATAAGATAATGTTTTGGGTCGAGAACCCCATTTATTTATGGCCCGAGTGGCATTTTTAGAGTTTCTGACTGAGTGAGGCTGAGAGACAATACTGTGAGGATATTTATGATATGAGAGAGGCCGAGTGCCAGAGTGATTGATGCCATGATTTGGCTGTTTATAGCGCTTGGGCTGTAGGAGCCCCTCCGGAGTCTGTACACCCCAGTCAGCGCAGTTAACTACTGAGTGCGAGTGACGAGTGACGAGTTATTGGGAGGCATGAGTGACTTTGAGGTGCTGAGTGACTGTTACCGAGTGACTTTGAGGTGCTGAGTGACTGTTACTGAGCGATGGTGAGGTGCTGAGTGACTTATTCTGAGTGATGATTTGGCTCGAGGGGCTGTTTATGATGATATATTACTTGAGTATCGATTATGATTCATTTCATTTTTACACTGAGATTCTCGGGAAGTTTTCTGATAAACATTAGAAAATCTTACTTGTTAAAATGATTGTACGGAAAACGGGATTTAAAGATATTGCTTAACTGTATTCATTGTTGGACTCAACATTTTACTATTTGTGAAATTAATGTTTTGTTGTTGTGTGTTTCTTATCGTCCGACTTGATTTATTTTTATTACTACTGAGTTTGCGTACTCATCATTACTCCCTGCACCTGTGTGTGCATATCCAGGTACTAGTACTGAGCGGTAGCCATCTGATTCCGTACGACGCCAGCATTGAGATATCGAGGTAGCTGTCTAGCGTCCGCAACACCTCCATTTTTCTTTTCCTTATATTCGTACTTAGTATTTTGTTCTGAGGCTTTGTATTATGACATTAGCAGTATTAGTATTACTCTTAGATGCTCGTGATCTGTTGACTACGGATTCTGGGGAATGGTTATAGTCTGTCAGTTTATTTATGATTTGTTAGAGAATTTGAAAATTATACACTTGTTATGAAATGCTATTTAATGAATTTGGGAAATTTCGCCAAAGTAGTTGGGTAACTATGTGATAATGGCTAGCCTAGTTCCATGATAGGCGCCATCACTGCCGGTTAGGATTTGGAGTCGTGACACTATTGTGATTCCTGGCCTTCAGGAGGCCCTAGCTCAGATTCTATCGGTGTGCACTGGCCTGGCTCAGGCGGTCTCAATTACTATGGAAACAACTACTTCTCAGGCCGGGGGAGGCACTCAAACTTCGCCGTTCACACACCTGAGCAGGTTGTTCAGAGACTTCAAACACGGGGGCACCTCTAGCCCAGCCGGTTGCAGCTTCTCAGAACTATGTAGCTCCTGTTATGCCAGAGGATGAGCAACGCAGATTGGAGAGGTTTGGGAGACTCCAGCCTCTCATTTAGTGGTGCTGAGGGTGGGGATGCATAGGGCTTCTTGGAAAAGTGTCAGAGGATGCTTCGGACTGCAGGTATTCTGGAGACCAATGAGGTCTCATTCACTACTTTCCAATTCTCTGGGGTTGCACTTAGTTGGTGGGAGTCTTACGAGAGGCGTAGTCCAGTTGGCGCAGTGCCCCTTACTTGGCAGCAGTTCTCCGTTCTCTTTCTGGAGTTGTACCTGAGTCTCACAAAGAGAGCTGCACATGCAGTTTGAGCAGCTCGAAATGGTGATATGTCTGTTACACAATATGAGATGTGGTTCTCCGAGTTGGATCGTCATGCGGTCTGGTTGGTTCCCACAGATCGAGAGAGGATTAGGAGGTTCATATATGGCCTTGGTTTTCAGCTTCGATTGCTTATGACCAGAGAGAGACTATCTGGTGCTACTTTCGATGAGGTTGTCGATATTGCTCGACACATTGAGATGGTTCCTGGTCAGGAGAGGAGTGAAAGAGAGGCTAAGAAGCTTTGGGGTCAGGGTGGATTCAGCGGTGCTCCACATAGGGGCCAGATCCGGCACGACAGAGGCTTTCCATTCAGGCATGTTCAGTCAGCTCGTCTAGTTCACCGTGGTGCATTATCGAGGCATGATTCTCACAATTATCATCAGAGCCACTCATCATTCAGTTCCCTCCCATCCCAGAGTTCATTCCGTGCTCCATCAGCTCAGGGATCCTCCATGTCAGGTTCTTCTACTAGTTATCCCAGTGCTAGGGGTTCCCTTCAATCCTCGTCCCTCGCACCAGGGAGTTGTTTTGAGTGTGGAGGGCTTGGACACATGTGGAGGCAGTGTCCTCGTAGTCATGGGGTTCATCTCAGCAGAGGAGTCAACCATCGACTTCAACTCCAGTTACTTCACCACCCGCCCATCCAGCTAAGGTGGGGCTCAAGCAGTAAGAGGTCGCCCCAGAAGGGGAGGTCGATTAGGTGGTGGTCAAGCCCGTTTCTATGCACTCCCAACGAGACCAGATTGTCACGACCCAAAACCCAACCCGGCCGTGATGGTGCCTATCGTGGAACTAGGCAAGCCTACACTCTTAGCCAATTCGTTTTCTATCATAACAATATTTTGATATTAACCTCTTTCCATCAGAGAGATCAAAATAAAAGATAGAATTAACTCAAAATATAGGAAAAAGAGAAATCCCCCAAAATCAGGTGTCACTAAGTCATGAGCCATACTACAACTGTGCCAAAATACATCAAGACAAACAATTGTCTTAGAAATAACTAACAAAATACACAAAGGAAGATAGGGAAGGAGAAAGGCGGGTCTGCGATCGCCAAGCAGCTGCCTCTCTCTCTTCGAAGATGAACCACAACAAAGATCAGCTGGCACTATTGTGACCTGAGATACCTGAATCTGCACACAAGGTGCAGGGGGTAACGTGAGTACACCAACTCAGTAGGTAACAAGCCCAAACTGTGGGTTGAGAGGTAGTGACAGACTAAACCTCCACATTTATATCATAACCAATGTACAGAAATTTAGGCATGCTTTCAGTTAACTAGACAGCTCAAGGTGATAAGACAAGTACAATTCTGAACAGTTTAACATATATAACTCAATGTATTCTACATGCCTATGCATCAACAGTATGAAATGCACAATGTGCTCCCATTCTCAAATACTCGTCCACTCAGTACTGTATATGTCTTGCATGGCCCAGGGAAGATCCATCCTAGAATATATACACATCAGAGAGAAGTCACTCAGTACTAAGGAAGGCCGATCAGGCCCTATGGAGAAGATCCATCTCCAGATAATGATACACCTCACAGCCACTTGGTACTGTATATGGCTCGACGACCCAGGGAAGATTCATCTCAGAATACGTATACACATCACTGACATAAGTCGCTCCGTACCAAGGTAATAGGCCAATCTAACCTCATGGATAAGATCCATCTCCAAACATAAACACTTCGGACAAGATCCATGTTTAGGGAAGATCCATCCCTCAAATATTACCGCGCTCACTAGGGGTGTGTTACAGACTCCGGAGGGGCTCCTACAGCCCAAGAGACATCATAAGCCAGATCCAGACATAATCAATATAACATGCCACGACGTGCAGCTCGATCCCATGTCACTCAATATCAGGCTCTCGGCCTCACTCCGTTATCACTCTCCAGTCTTGCTCACATGGGCTCACAATGCATGAAATAGCCCGAATAAATGATATAACATGCAAGTCAACAATTATCGAGACTTAGAAATGATATGATATGCTATGACATGACTGAGTAAATAATATTAATGAAACACATGAGATGACAACAATAAATGACCACTCGGGTCTCAACAATATCGGCGTGAAGCCTTAACATAATGTCTAGCATGATTTCTAGCATGGTTTGCATTAAGACGACCGCTCGGGTCTCAACAGTATTGGCGTGAAGCCTTACCATAATATCTATCATGATTTCCAACATTTTTACTTTAATCACATTGATAGAAGCACAAATATTAACAAGAAAGAACCACTAAACGGTGCCCTAGAGTGAACCAGGCCTCAAGTCTTACAGTGCACGCCCGCAGGGTCGTCACTTGGAATGTGCGTCACCAATTTCTAACCACATAACACATAGTTCGAGGTTTCGAACCCTCATAACCAAGTTTGGAAGCGTTACTTACCTCAATCAAGCCAAAACTCTACTCCGCAATGCCCTTGTCGCTCGACTCAGCCACAAATCGCCCTGAATCTAACAAAAATCAATATTATATTATTAATATATGCTAAAGGAACGAGTCCCACATCAAAATTATCAATTTACATCACAAAAACTGAAATTGGCCAAACCCGACCCCCGGGACCACGTCTCGAAATCCGACAAAAATTACAAAACCTAAATCCTTATTCACTCACGAGTCTATACATACCAAATTTATCAAAATCTGATCACATATGACCCCTCAAATCCCCAAATCAAACCTTCAAATTTCCAAGCCCTAACCCTTAAATTTTACCATTAAATCCCACAAATTTCACGCTTCTTTAACTTAAAATCACCATAGAATCGAGTATTAGGTTAAAAAACATTACCTAAATGTGTTTCCCCTTGAATCCCTCAAAAAGCTCCAAACCCATCCTTAAAAATGGTGGAAATAAGAAAATTTGCGAAGAAAACCTTTTATAGGTTCTGCCCAGCACTTTCCACTTCTGCGGAAATTATTTCGCACATGTGGGCCGCTTCTGCGCCCAAAAGTCTGCACCTGCGGAAATGACTTAAGTCTCCAGGTGTCGCACCTGCACCCCAGGTCTCGCACCTGCGGGATCGCAGTTGCGGTCCAGACTTCCGCTTCTACAACCAATGCCGCTTCTGTGGTTTGCACCTGCAGTCCCCAATCCGCAGATGCAGTTATGACAGAAAACAGCAGCTTCAGCTGCAACTATAAATTTTTCCAACTCTTCGATAACCATTCGAAATCATCCTGAGGCCCTCGGGACCTCGACCAAACCTACCAACAAGTCACATATCATTATTCAAACTTAGTCGAACATTCGGAACACTCAAAACAACATCAAATCACCAAATTAATCCGAAATTCAAACCTAAAGATTTCTAAACTTCCGAAATTCACCAACGATGCCAAAACCAACCAACCCACGTCCAAATGACCTGAAAATTTGCACACACATCCCAAACGACACTACGAACCTATTCCAACTTCCGAAATTCCATTCCAACCCCGATAGCTAATTTTCCATTATCGACCGGAAATCACCAAAAATCTAATTTCGCCAATTCAAGCCTAATTCTACCCCGGACCTCCGAATAACATTCCAAACACGCTCCTAAGTCCCAAATCACCTAACAAAGCTATCCAAACCATAACAATGAAATTTCGAGATCATTTACTTATAAGTCAACTTTCAGTTGACTTTTCCACTAAATAACCAAACTTAAGAGACTAAGTGTCTCATTCTTTTCCAAAAACCACTACGAACCAGAGCCAACCGACCCGACACCACATAATAGAACTGAACAACAAATAATGAAGCAGAACTTGAGGAAAATAGGGCTAAACTCTCGGAACGACCAACCGGGTCGTTACACAGATGCTATGGCTTCAAATGCCGTGATCACAAGTATTATTTTAGTTTGTAACAGATATTCCTCCCTATTATTTGACACTGGTTCCACATATTCATATGTTTCATCATATTTTGCTCATTTTCTGGATATGCCTCGTGATTCTTTAGTTATATCTGTTCATGTGTCACTCTTGTGGGCGATACTATTGTTGTGGACCGCGTGTATATGTCATGTGTGGTGTCTATTGGAGGACTGGATACCTGAGTGGTTTTGTTGTTGCTTAGTATGGTTGACTTTGATGTGATATTGGGTATGGATTGGCTATCTCCATGTCATGTTGTTCAAGATTGTCACTCTAAGATCGTGACCCTAGCGATGCCGGGATTTTCGAGGGTTGAGTAGAGTGGTTCCGTAGATTATGTGCCTAGCAGGGTGATTTCATACTTGAAGGCTCAGCATATGGTTGAGAAGGGTTGCCTGTCTTATTTGGATTTTGTGAGGGATATTAGTGTAGAGGCTCCCACTGTTGATTCTGTTCCAGTGGTTCGTATTTTCCGGATGTGTTTCCTGCAGACCTGTCGGGCATGCTGCCTGACAGGGATATTGACTTTGGTATTGATATGGTGCCAGACACTTAGTCTATTTCTATTCCACATATCGTATGGCACCGACGGAGTTGAAGGAATTGAAAGAACAACTCCAGGAATTCCTAAATAAGGGGTTTATTCGGCCTAGTGTGTCACCTTGGGGTGCACCCGTTCTATTTGTGAAGAAGAAGGATGGTTCCATGAGAATGTGCATTGACTACAGGCAGTTGAACAAGGTCACATTCAAGAAAAAGTATCCTTTGCCACGTATTGATGATTTATTTGACCAACTTCAGAGAGCGAGGGTGTTCTATAAGATTGATTTGAGGTCCGGGTATCATCAACTGAAGATTTGGGATTCAGATATTCCTAAGACAGCTTTCAGGACCCGTTATGGACATTATGAGTTCTTAGTGATGTCTTTTGGGCTGACCAATGCCCCAGCAGCGTCCGTGCATTTGATGAAAAATGTATTCCATCCATATTTGGACTCCTTCGTTATTGTATTCAATGATGACATCCTGGTGCACTCTCGTAGCCAGGAAAAACATGCTCAACATTTGAGGATTGTATTACAGAGATTGAGGGAGGAGAGGCTTTATGCAAAGTTCTCCAAGTGTGAGTTTTGGCTTGGCTCAGTAGCATTCTTGGGGCACGTGGGGTCTAGTGAGGGTATTTAGGTGGACCCAAAGAAGATAGAGGCGGTGTAAAGTTGACCTAGACCGTCCTCATCTATGGAGATTAGGAGCTTTCTTGGTTTGGCGGGATATTACCGTCGCTTTGTGGAGGGATTTTTATCTATTGTCTCGCCCTTGACCAAATTGACCCAAAAGGGTGCTCCATTCAGGTGGCCGGGTGAGTGTGAGGAGAGCTTTAAGAAGCTCAATACTGATTTGACCACAACTCCATTATTAGTTCTGCCATCAGCTTCAGGTTCATATATCGTGTATTGTGATGCCTCGATGATAGGCATTGGTTGTGTTTTGATGCATGAGGGTAGGGTGATTGCCTACGCCTCACGTCAGCTGAAGACCCATGAGAATAATTATCTGGTGCATGATCTTGAGTTAGCAGCCATTGTTCACGCCTTAAATATTTGGCATCATTATTTGTATGGGTCCATTGTGAGATTTATACTGATCACCGGTGTCTGTAGCATCTGTTTAAGCAGAAGGATCTTAATTTGAACTAGCGGAGATGGTTGGAGCTTCTTAAGGACTATGATATCATCATTCTATACCATTCGGGGAAGGCTAATATGGTGGCCGATGCTTTGAGTCGCCGGGCATAGAGTTTTGGGAGTTTAGAATACTTTCCAGCAGTAAAGAGACCTTTAGCATTGGATGTTCAGGCCTTAGTGAGCCAGCTTGTGAGATTGGATATTTCGGAGCCTAGTCGGGTATTGGCTTGCGTAGTGTCCAGGTCTTCTCTTTATGACCGTATTAGGGAGCGCCAGTATGATGACCCACATTTGCTCGTTCTTCAGGACAGAGTTCGGCGAGGTGATGCTACATATGTGAATATTGGTGATGACGATGTGATGAGGATGCAACCAGTTATGTGTGCCTAATGTAGATGGGCTTTGGGAGTTGATTCTTGAGGAGGCCCACAGCTCGCGGTATTCCATCCATATGGGTGCCGCGAAGATGTAATAGGATTTGAGACAACACTATTGGTGGAGGCGGATGAAGAAGGATATAGTTGGGTTTGTAGCTTGGTATCTCAACTGTCAGCAGGTTAAGTATGAGCATTAGAGACCGGGTGGCTTGCTTAAGAGGTTAGATATTTTGGAGTGGAAGTGGGAGCGGATCACCATGAACTTTGTAGTTGGACTTCAAGGAAGTTCGATGCTATTTGGGTTATTGTGGATCGGCTGACCAAGTCCGCCCACTTCATTCCTGTTGGTACTACTTACATTTATACTCGAGAGATTGTTCGTCTGCATGGTGTCCCAGTTACCATCATTTCTGATAGAGGTACTCAGTTTACATTGCAGTTTTAGAGAACCGAGCAACGAGAGTTGGGTACTCAAGTTGAGTTGATCACAACTTTTTACCCTTAGACGGACAGGCAGACCGAGTGCACTATTCAGATATTGGAGGACATGTTGCGCGCTTGTGTCATTGATTTTTAGGGTTCATGAGACCAGTTTCTTCCACTCACGGAGTTTTCATATAATAATAATTATCAGTCGAGTATTCAGATGGCTCCATACGGGGCTTTATATGGGAGGAGGTGTAGGTCTCCGGTTGGATTGTTTGAGCCGGGTGAGGCTAGACTCTTGGGTACAGACTTGGTGCGTGATGCTTTAGATAAGGTGAAATTGATTCAGGAGCGGCTTCGCATGGCACAATCTAGGCAGAAGAGCTACGCGGACATGATGGTACGCGATGTATATTTCATGGTTGGGGAGAAGGTTTTGCTGAAGGTATCACCCATGAAGGGTGTTATGAGGTTTTGGAAAGAGGGGCAAGTTGAGCCCCCGGTTCGTCGGGCCTTTTGAGGTGATTTACAGGATATGGGAGGTGGCTTGTAAGCTTGCTTTGCCACCCAGTTTGTCGAGTGTGCATTCGATATTTCATGTTTCCATGCTTCGGAAGTATGTTGGCGATCCGTCCCATGTTTTGGACTCCAGCACAGTTTAGTTGGAGGGTGATATGACTTATGATGTGGAGCCGGCGGCTATTTTGGATCGCCAGGTTCGAAGGTTGAGGTCAAAGGACATAGCTTTAGTAAAGATGTAGTGGAGAGGTCAGCCTATGGAGGAGGCCACCTAAGAGATCGAGCCAGAGATGCGGAGCAGATATCCACACCTATTTGAGACTCCGGGTATGTTTCTAGACCCGTTCGAGGATGAATGTTTGTTTACAAGGGGGAGTATGTAACGATCCGGCCGGTCGTTCCGAGAGTTATAGCCCCGTTTCACTCAATTATTCTTCTTTATGTGTTATTCAGCTATACTGTATGGTATCGGGTTGGTTGGTTCGGGTCCGGAGTAGTTTTGAAGTGGAATGAGACACTTAGTCTCTTATTTAGAAGTTTAAGTTTGAAAAGTCAACCGAATGTTGACTCATGAGTAAACAATCTTGGATTGGGATTTTTATTGTTCGGATAGCTCTGTTAGATGATTTTGGACATAGGAGCGTGTTCGGAATGTAATTTGGAGGTTCGTGGTGGAATTAGACTTGAATTGGCGAAAATGGAAAATTGGTGATTTCCTGTCGGTAGTGAAAAATTAGATATAGGGATTGGAATGGAATTCCAGAAGTTGGAGTAGGTTGGTAGAGTCATTTTTTATGTGTGTGCAAAATTTGAGGTTATTCGGACGAGGTTTGGTAGGTTTCGACGTCGTTTGTGAAAAATGAAAGTTTAGAAATTCTTAGGCTTGAATCCGAGGTTGATTCGATGTTTTGTTGTTGTTTTGAGTGTTTAGAAGGCTTAAATTAGTTTGTATATTGTTATGTGACTTGTTGGTATTATTGGTTGAGGTCCCAAGGGCCTCGGGTGTGTTTCAGATGGTTAACTTATGGGTTTTGTTGTTGAAGAGCTGCTGAAAATCTGCTGGTGTTCCGCACCTGCGGATTGGAACCGCAGGTGCGGATATGGGTCACAGATGCGGAACTTTGGGAGGTTGGGCTTTGAGCGCAGGTGCGAAAGTTGGCTGCACCTGCGAGCCCGCAGGTGCGATGAGAGAGTCGCAGGTGCGGAAGATGGACGTATACGTGAGTTCCGCAGGTGGGACCTGTTTGACCGCAGGTGCGGTCGCACAGATGCGAGAAAAGAGGTCGCGGGTGCGAGATGCCTGGGCAGAAAGTATAGAAGGAACACTTTGCAAATTTTGGGTCATTCTTCACAAATTCTATTCTGATTTGGAGCTTTTTGGAGAGTTGGGAATCAAGGGAGTTTTTGTTGAGGTAAGTTACTTGAGCCTAATACTCGTGATTTTGGTAATTTTCAGTTATTCAAGCATGTAATTAGTGAATATTAGGGATGGAATTGAGGGGATTAGGGCTTGGTAATTGGAGAGTTTGATTTGAGGGGTCATATGAGGCCTGATTTTGATAAATTTGATATGGTTGGACTCATGAGTGAACGAGCTTTCTAGTTTTATAATTTTTATCAAATTTCGAGACGTGGGCCTATGGGCCGGGTTTGAACCGAATTCGGGATTTTTGGTCTAATTTGATAATTTTCATATGGAATTCATCCCTTTAACATATATTGATGATAATATACTGATTTTGGATAGATTAGGAGCATTTGGAGGACGAGTCGAGAGGCAAGAGCATCAGGGGTTAAAGTTTTGTCCGGTTTGAGGTAAGTAACGATTGTAAATATAGTCCCGAGTGTATTAAAACCCCGAAGTTCGTATCATTTTACTATTTTGAGGTGACGCATATGCTAGGTGACAGGCGTGTGGGCGTGTACCGTTAGGGATTGTGACTTGGTCCATCCTGTAGAACCTGTAGAGTTGCATATTTTATTTGAAGCTGTATAATAGCTATGTGTTTTAGAAAAAATTCTTATAACTTTGGTTGAATGCCATGTTTGGGCCTCGTTCAAGTACTGTTTGGACCCTCAGGGGCATTTTTCTTATTATCCTCTCACTGTTTTGATTTGAAATCTACACCCAGTCATGATTTTTCCTGTTTACTGCATAATTAAGTTTTATTACTTTGTTTTGATGCACATAAATGTTGTTTTGGGCTGAGTTCCCTGATTTTATTGAAATGCCCGAGTGGCTTATGAGGTTTATGACTGAGTGAGGCCGAGGGCCTGATTTGTGATAATATTATATGGGATCGGGCTGCCCGCCGTAACATGTTTATTATAGGCCGAGGGCCTGAGTGATTTGATGTCATGATTTGGCTTGATATAGCTCTTGGGATGAAGGAGCCCCTCTGGAGTCTGTACACACCCCTAGTGAGCGCAGGTACCTACTGAGTGCGAGTGCGGAGTGACGAGTGACTGGGAGGTATGGGTGATGGTGAGGTATTCCCGAGGGGCTGTTACGAGTGATGGTGAGGTATGCCCGAGGGGCTGTTTATGAGTGGCTGTGAGGCTTGCCCGAGGGTCCGTATATGAGAGATGATTTTGCCCGAGGGGCTGCTTAAAACTTTATTATTTTCACTCTATTTTCCATTGAGCCTCTATTGAAAATGTTGAAAAATATCTATAAATGATTTCCACCGAAACTGGATTTTTAGGAGATGATTTGACTCAAGTACTGATTTGAAAGCAATGTTGTTTCACTGAGACGTCATACTATGATCCTTATGTGTTTTACTGCTCGTCACTGCTGCTCAGCCTTTATTTATGATTGTTACTTACTGAGTTGGCGTACTCACGCTACTCCCTGCACCTTGTGTGCAGATCCAGGTGTTACTGGACGTTCGAGTGAGTGTTGATTCATCCACCGCGAATCTTTGGAGTTAGCAAGGTAGCTACATGACGATCCCAACCTTGCTCTTCTCCCTCCTATCTTCCTATAGCTATTTTATTAGATTTCCAGACTGTATTGGTCCTAGCATTTTCAGACGTGTATCGTAGATGCCCATGACTAGTGACACCCGATGTCAGGCTTTTATTTTCCGCATTTTTCTTTGTTTTGGATTTCTTACGAAAGATTTATGATGAAATAGTTTGAAAATAGATTTTTGAAATGAAATATTGCATATTTTGGGTAATGAGTCGGCTAGCCTAGTACTACGATAGACGCCATCACGACTTGGTAGTTTGAATCGTGACAATGGACTTCTAGAAATATTAGATATACATGGTTTCTTATTGAAAAAAAAGGGAAGCAAATTAATTTAGTTTGATTGGAAATGCCGATATCCAAACATACCGGCGTTTTGAAACCACCAGGAACAGAATCAAGGAATCCAAAAAAGTGAAAAATTGGATCTATGTCCAATGAATTACACCTAGCAAGAAAAAGTTTTTTGTTTTAGTTCGACCTGTCGTCACATATGAAATAACATACGGTATAAATTAGCAACCCTTTTCCCACCGGATCCATTGCAAGAAAGGCATAATATGCAACTTCGAATTGTCAACTATATCCTTTATGGAAATGGCAAATCAATTCGAGGAATTTCTGACACAAGCTTTCTATTAGTTTGGACTTGTTTAGTATTAAATTGGAACCAAGACAAAAAAGCCCCCCCTCCCAAAAAAAAAAGAAGAAAACTTTGGTTATAGTTCTCTCTATAGGTTAGGTAATGGTCATATATGGAATTGCCAATTTGGTAATGTATGACCAAACAATAGAGGAAACTTAGAAATGAATGAAGCCGAGATAAGGATGATAATTATTCAAGGCATGTTATGGTCATTACCTGTAAAGTGGTTTAAATTGGTGTGTTAAGTTCACATGCACAAGTGATGTTGCGAGAAATGGAAGTATGTGAATATGATCATATCTACACTATACTTTTAGAAACCCCACTAAACCATGATCTTGACACTTTTTTGGGTTTTTTTTATTCGGTGTTCGATATTCATATTGAAGTCCGATTAAATTGGGATTCGTGTCGGGAAGTTCTATACTGAGGGATAAAGTGTCCCCTAATAAAGGCGACTCCATACCTAGGGACTCAAATCTTAGACCTCTGGTTAAGGATGAATGAGTACTTACCATTTCACCACAACTCTTTTTTTTGAGTTGTGAGTGGCTCGGAACGGAGGACGGCAAAAAGAAAGATGAATGAAATTGGAATCTTGCACTTATATTATTAGTACTGTTTAACATGTGATAGTAAGTTACTTTTATATATATATATATATATATATATATATTATTTATTTTTATTATTTTTTTTCCGAGGATTCTATTGTTATAAGAAAGAATTGTTTTAGTTTTTAGGTTCGCAACGGTAAGTTTTTACTCGCGTCAAGTGTTTACACCTAATTTAGTTAAGTTAATAATTTGTATCAGATAATGACGGATATAATATAGAATTTATAGGTTCATCTTAACCCATAACTTTCTATATGGAGTACAAATATATAAGCCAAATACATATACGGCCCCTTAAACTTGACTCCAATTTCTATTTAAACACTTCAAATAAGGCCATTACATATTATATACTTTAACTTAATACATTATGTACCTATTAAACATCTCTAAGACATGTGGCACGATGTGTATTTGTACCTAAAATTTGGGGCATTTGCATCTATACTCACTTTTTGGGTCACGTTTTAACATATATCCGCTTTTGCAAAAAAAATAATTCAAGTATACCTACTTTTCGCATAAACTTCAGGCATACAGGCCTGAAGTAGGAAATGTATTCACACAAACTTCGGCATTCTAGGAGACGGGCCTGAAGTTGTTTGTAATTGCTGAACTTAAGCATTCTACTAACTGAAGTTTTGTTCTCTATTTGATGTACTTAAGCATGTTTTAGTTGAAGTTTTGTCCTGGATTCAATAGTTTTGTCGTAAAGTTTTTTTAAAAACTTCAGTAGAAGATGATGAAGTTATTTAGTTCATTTGTAAAAACTTCATCACTAAATAAGTTGAAATTGTGTCCTGGATTCATTAGTTTTCTCATAAAGCTTTTCAAAAACTTCAGCAGAAGCTGATGAAGTTATTTACTTCATTTTTAAAAACTTCAGCACTAAATAAGCTGAAATTTTGTCCTGGATTTATTAGTTTTGTCATAAAGCTTTTTCAAAAACTTCAGCAGAAGATGTTGAAGTTATTTAGTTCTTTTGTAAAAATTTTAGCACTAAATAAGTTGAAGTTTAGTTTTGTCATAAAGCTTTTTCAAAAACTTCAGCAGAAGATGCTGAAGTTATTTAGTTCATTTGTAAAAACTTCAGCACTAAATAAGCTGAAGTTTTGCACAGGTAGCAGGAAGAAGGAGGCGCCTGAAGTTGTAAAAATTAGGGTATATGTTAAATAATTTTAAAAATATGGGTATAGGTTAAATGAGAGGACGCCCCGTGCAATTTTAACGATTTGGCGCACGAAGGGGAAATGTTTGGCCTATATTACTTTCTGTTTTCTTCTTCAAACAATTTTTATTGGGAATGATATTGTATAACCGCTCTCAAAATAATAGCCAAAAAATACTTTCTTTTTGTATATATATATATATATATATATATATATATATTGTATGTTATATACAAAAATGGCACACTTCCTTTCAAACCGTTAGAAAACGAAAGACTTCATTCAGTGATCCGGCGATCGCCATTTGAACGATCAGAATAAGATAAAGCTTGAAGGTGTCTTTGGAGCTTGCCTTGTAGGTGGTGACTATACCACTTATATATTGAACAGATCTTACTCTCAATGAGCAAAGACGTGTCGAAGTGAAACCCTTAGTATTATTGAACGTAAATTTGTGCACGAGCATATGAAACAACTTATTGAATTTCTTAAAAAGTTTTTATAATGCTATACTATTCCAGGTTCAAAGGGAGTTCTTGACGAGTTGGAAAAAATACTTTGGGGTGGGTTCTTGGTAGACGTATATAAATTGTACACTTTTTCAACTATGAAATGTAAATAATTTTTGCGCCCGTTAAAAGTGAAAAAGCACTTTTTAATTCTTTTTCTTTCTCCTTCGTCTTGTACATCGCTAGATCCATCTACCACAACATTCTCTTCCTCCCAATTTCGTCCAGAGTCTTTTTACAGATTCATCTTACTTCCAATATTGATTAACTTATCAATTCACTCTAAAGAATTACTTACACGCCAAAGAAAGAGTAAAACCAAGAATGATATATTAAAAGAGGCTGAGATAAATCTTGAAATTCAAACTCGAATTTGCAGTTATGTTAAACTTATTTCTGAATTACCTTTTCATTTCAGAGAGACACTTTAGAATTCTGTAACGATCCGACCGGTCGTTTTGAGCATTTACATCCTGTTCAACTATTTGAAGTCTCGGGCCGTAATGTGTATTATGACCTGTGTGTATCATTTTTGGTTTTCAGATGTTTCGGAATTAGTTTGGACGAATAAAATTCATGTTTAAAGCTTAAATTGAAAAGGTTGACCGGATGTTGACTTATATGTAAACGACTCCGGAAAGAAATTTTGATGCTTCTAATAGCTTCATATGGTGATTTCGGACTTAGGCATGCATCTGAATTTGGAGGTCCGTAGAATAAATTGAAGCATTTGGTGAAAGCTGGAAAATGGAATCGGAAGTTTGACCGGGAGTTGACTTTATTGATATCGAGCTCGGATTCTGATTCTGGAAATTGGAACAACTCCGTTATGCCATTTATGACCCGTGTGCAAAATTTGAAGTCATTCCGGATTGATTTAATATGTTTCGGCACAAGATATAGAATTTGGAAATTTGAAAAACTCATAAGTTCTATTCGAGGTATAATTTATAATTTTGACGTTGTTTAATGTGATTTGAGGTCTCGAGTAGGTTCGTAATATATTTTGAGACTTGTTGATATGTTCAAACGGGGTCCCGAGTGGCTCGGGTGAGTTTCAGGGTAGTTTAAGACCATTTCTAGGCTATTTTTAGCTGCTGGTTTTTGGCTGCAGTAGTGTGCAGTGCGATCGCGTGGCATTGGCAACGATCACGATGAGTAAAATGAAAAAAAATGGCCAGTGAATCGCGATCACGGAAGGCCTTTCGCGATCGAGTAGAGAAATTTATGTTGTTACTGACCCGACTTTGGAAGCTTATATCTTAAAATCTATAAGGAATTTGGAGATGATCCAAAAACGAAGTTGTAGCCCATGATGTCTAGTTTTCAGAAAATCAAACCATTTTTCATTTGGAATTTTGTACAAAAGTTATGTCTATTAGACTACATGTTGTATGAGAAGAATTTGGAAAGAGTAATAGAAGTTGGAAATGACAACGGTCACATCGAGTAAAAAAAGTTCTGAAATTTTTTATGTTTCGTGATCACGAAGAAGTTTTGGCGATCGCGAAGGGTAAATACCTAGCAGAAGCTTTAAGTTCGGGGGTTCGTCATTTTTACCCATTTTTGAATTTTGGAGCTTAATTTGGTGGCCTTGGAGAGGAATTTCACCACACGACTTGGGGTAAGCAATCTTGAGTGATTATATTTCATGAATTAATCTTCATTTTTGGCGTATGATTATTGAATTTTCAAGAGAAATCGGAGGAATTTTCTATAATTCCATAAAATAAATTTTCGAGCTTTGAATACCGGTTCGGAGTCGGATTTGAATGAAATTAGTATGGTTGGACTCGTAATTAAATAGGTTATCGAATTTTGTGAGTTTCGTCGGGTTTCGAGACGTGGGCCCACTGTCGACTTTTTGAGCGGTGTTGGAAATTTTCATAAACTGTTAAATTGTAAGGATTGAAGTATATTTTGATTAATTTGTAAGTTGTTTGGCTAGTTTCGAATCGTTTGGCTTGGAATTGAAGAGATAGGAAGGCGTTCAGAGGATGATATGCGTGGAATGGAATTTATGGAGCATTGATTAGCTTGCTCGGTATTGGATTCAGCTTGTCCGAGGTAAGTAACATTTCTAAACTTAGAGCTGAGGGTTTGAACCCTGCAAATACATGTTATGAGATTTGTTTGGAGGTGACGCACATGCTAGGTGATGGGCGTGTTAGCGTGCACATTAGAAATTATAATGTAATTGATTCCGTGGAATTGTGTAGTCAAATAAACGTTTTCCATGTACTTTCATGTGTTAAAGAAATTAAGCTGAGAATCATGTTAAATTCACGTTGAGGCTATATGCCGATTTTATTGAGACCCACAGAGGTCGTATTGCTTTTGAATTATTTGTTTAAATTGTAATTTCATACTCAGTCATGCTCATTCATTTTATATCATATCTCAGTCTCTGTCTCTATTTATTGATATATCATATCATTATTTTGAGCTGATTTTCCTGACATATTTAGCCCGAGAGACTGGAAAGATTGATGACTGGGTGAGGCTAAGGTCCTGATTGTGAGAATATTTATGGGATCAGGCTACACGTCGCAACATGCCATATTGGCTTATGCATGTTATATTATATGGATCGGACTGCACGCTGCAGCAGGCCTTATAGGCTTTATCATCATGGGATCGAGCTACATGCCGTAGCAAGCCAGTTGATTTATATTATTAGCATGTGATTTGTTTGTGCAGAACATGAGTTGTTGTGCGGATCCATCTATTGATATAGCTAGCACGTGAGTTATCCGCGCATCACGTAAGTTATCTGTGCGGATCCATCTATTGATATTGTTAGCACGTGAGTTACCCGTGCAACACATGAGTTGTCCATGCAGATCATCTAATAATATTACTAGCACGTGAGTTGTCCGTGCAGTACGTGAGTTGTCCGTGCGGATCCATCTATTGATATTATTAGTACGTGAGTCGTCCGTACAAATCCAGATATTGATACTATAGCACGTGAGTTGTCCGTACAGATTCAAATCTTGATAAGTGAGATTGAGTACTCTGAGAATATGAGTACATGAGTTTATCACTACACTGCATTGCATTAGACATGCATACTTGATATGTAGGCATAGAGAAGTATTTTTCCCTCACGCCATCTGATAATGAAAATTCTTATCTGTTACTAAAAATTTTGAGAAAAATTACAGATTTCAGACTTACTCATATTTTCGGTGATTTCGGCAAAATATTTGAGTCTTACTCTTATACTTGAAAAGCAAACACCTATTTTCGAAATTATAAACCAGCTGAGCATTTTATTGTTGAGTTATTACTTGGTTATGAACTATTGTTGGTTATTGGTGTTGAACTCTGACCTTTGTTTTAGCTCGACACTGCTTTGAACCTAAGGTTAGGTTTGTTACTCATGGAGTACATGGGGTCGGTTGTACTCATACTACACTTCTGCACCTTGCGTGCAGATTTTGGATGCTGGTGTTGCTATTCATGGTGGGAGCTAGTATCGAAGATGTATCTGCGGTCCAGTCACAACTGCCTCGTGTTCATGGTAGCTTCAGAAATTTTGATCTATTCATGTATATTCAAACAGATGATGTATT
Source organism: Nicotiana undulata (assembly GCA_005239495.1). Lineage (NCBI taxonomy): Eukaryota > Viridiplantae > Streptophyta > Magnoliopsida > Solanales > Solanaceae > Nicotiana > Nicotiana undulata. The sequence continues at coordinate 44,899 of ML287869.1, forward strand.
TTCATTTCACACCAGCTTTGTAAATTCTTATCTTAGAAGCTCGTGATTTGTACTAACAGTCATTAGGGAGTGTATTAGAGTCAGTAAAATATTAATTGAATCGGATTGTTGTTATTTGACTTACCTAGCCAGTGAGGTTAGATGCCATCACGGCTAGTGGATTTTGGGTCGTGACAAATTCACTTCAAATTTAAATTATTTACAAGTGAAAGCATAGCTCAAACTCATTTTGAAGAGAGAAAGCAACAAAAAAAGGAATTGTTATACAAATAGCCAGTCAGATTCACAGTTTACTGTTTCTAGCCGATAACATAGACTATATTTTTAATTATATACAGTTCTACACATATTATACATGAATTTTATATACATTATACATCCATCGGCTATTTTTAGTTTAAGCAATTAAGTGGGTGGCTATTTGTTTTAATTCTTCAAAAAATAAAACTCAGCAATTTCAGAACACAAACAGCTCTTTTACCAAAACCAACTAAGTCAATTTCAACCCTCTTTTCTTTCAGATTTATATATTCTAGTTGCTTCTTGTGCTTAAATATCTCTCATGGCCCGAACAGTGTCTATATTTGTAATCCATGGCAAAATGCAGTGGCTATTTAGGCAAACTTCCCAAATAGAGATCATCATGCTAGTATCATTAAGTTTAAGGGGTAGTGTGCAAAAATCTAAAGAATGGGGTTAATGTGATTGATGTCTAATTTTAAAGGACAGAATGATTAACTACCATAAAAAAGATTGAAACATTTTGTTAAAGACAATACTAGTTCATTTCTATCTTATGTATATAAGCTAAATACACATCTTAATATTAAGATGTGTTAATAGATTAAGATATATGAATCTTACTGATTAAAATCCAGACATAAAGTAAATATATTTAATGACTAAGATATAAATTATTAAGATTTAGACATTCATCAAATTCAAACAAATGAGGTTTTAGTACTAACAATGGATGATAAAAATCGATCAACAAAATTTTTAAACAGACTATTCGACATGGCTCAGTTAATACATGTCTTTATTAACACAGGTGACAGACACTTATAATTACTTATTTTGAGCGATCGGAGACATCAAACGTGTGAATATTAGACAAATTGAACAAGGTACTCCTCCGCAGTAGTGTACTTAACATCTGGATAAAGTTCGGAGGCCTCAACCCCAAATGGTGGCTTGATCTTAAAATTGGTTAGACCGTCCTTTACAAATGATAAGTGATTAAGCGCCAACGCGACATTGACTGGAAAAAGAGATGCTGCAACAATATACAATATACAATGTCATAGTTAATTACTTATGCTTAATTGGAAAAAAAAATCTTGATTAGAGAATAAGATTACTGACTATTGATATCTTTGAGAATTTGCTCCTCTGAAATGTAGATTTTCTCTAGAGTTTTCCCAATCATTTTCTCCCATTGAACACAGCTGCAAAAGAAAAAAGAAAAAAAGAAGAAGAATAAAGCAAAAAAATATATACAAAAATGAGACACTTTGCCATGAACTTGTTTTCTTTTAAAATCAATAGAGCACCTAACATTGGTGGGCACGAATAAGCTATGTTACAATGAAGGGTGTTCAACTACGCCACTGCTTGCAGTTACAAGTTCAATTGAATACATAATTTTCAGTACGAATCATAAATTTATGAGTAAAACTTCACTGAAATTGTAATAAATAGTAGACATGAATTCATAACTTAAAAAATATAACGGGTTCAATGTTAAAAATCTTAAAAGATGAAACCATAAAGTTGAAATCCTTAATCCGCCTCTCTTATTATAAGGGATCCTCCAAAACCAATACATTTTTTGAGAATCCGATAGAGATATGACAGTATTTTAAAGAACCCGTATAATATAGTGGATGAGGAAGTTGTTTTTCTACATACCTTTAACATTTCCATCTCCAGGAATGATGATTTTGTCGTTAAGGGGAGCAGTGACTTCTAGTTGGACCAAAATAGAAAAAAAAAATAACACATTTAAGCAAGGGAGAATGATACAGTTACCCATAAAAGCAAAACTATTTACCCTTATCTACCTATTTGTTTTCCTACCCATCAAACTAATTACATCTCCTACCCATAATAGTTTTTGTGGGGAAAAATTCTCTTTTTTCTCTACGTCTTTTTTATTTCTATGTTTCTTTTCTTCTTTTTTCCCTTTTTTTCTTTCTTTTCTCCTTTTCTTTTTTCTTGTTTTCTTCTTCTTTTTTTTCTTCTTTTTTTCCTTTTCTAATTTCATTTAACTTCTTTTTTTATATTCCTTTTCTCTTCATAATCAAATTTCATTCACTATCTTTATTTTTTTTTTATACAATAAGAAAATATAACTGATATAGTAAATATTTTTTCACATTTTTTTAATATAACTAGTATAATATACCTTTTATTTTATTTTTCTTTCTCATTTTTTAAATTCAATTATTATATTAAAATAATATCAGTTGTCACTTGATCTAATTCACTGAATATCACATTGACTACTGCTGAGCATCATAAATTACATAATCAGATTATAAGAATCAACACGTGATTGCCATGCAAAATTTGATCTCCTTCCCTACAAATATCAGTACACACTCTACCATTAGCAGTAATACAACTAGTTATAGAACAAGAAAATATAATTTACAGCAACCAAATCTCCATATATACTAGTTAGAATAAAAATGATAATACAATATTAAAAAATGCAGTAAAAGTATAAGTAGCAAAAAAGACTTCTAGTACTAACAGAGCATATGATTTCTCTAGAATATTGCTACAACTATATTCGACTATACTACTGTACCAAATATTAAAGGACGCAATAAAAGTATTAGAAAATTACATGCTCGTATTGCAAGCTAAATATTCATAAAACAACTTGCTCATTTTGTATACTAACAGGGGTATATAGTTGTATGAGGTCGTTCCAACAATTGCCTATAATTATAAAAACTATTACATAATACACATAATTTATGTCCATCGGCACACAAGAATTTCAGCACTGCAAATCATGTTCATATAAATAATTTTATAATAAAATTCACTTAAAATGCAGTCAAAACAACAATGTTCAAACTACCATATGTACCAATATGGCATATAACTATACCAACATTGTATAGAATTTTGCTTGTTAATTTTCGGCACCTATATGGCTATACTACTATTACATAACACACATGCATAAAGAGAAAAAAAAATAGTGTACCACATATTAATATAATAAAGTATTTCAAGATATTGTACTATATTACTATTATTAAAAGAAAATCAAATATTGTACCAATTAAATGAAGCTAATACAACCAAAAAATGATTCAACTAGCATATGATACCAATATAGTATATAGCTATACTAATAGGGTATATAGTTGGAATGAATTGTATACCAAAATGGTATATTTGTATACTATTTGGGTATACAATACAAATTCGTCTTCTTCTTTGGTTCAACTATATTTCAAGCTTCAAGGTCCTTCAATGGTGGATTTAAATTTTTGTACAATAAATCTCCAAAAACCAGCATCAAAGGTACAATCTACACATCAAAGAACAACAACTAACGAATTTCAATAGAATTAGGTTTTAATAAAAAAACTAGTTTTTTTAGAGTTTGGTATTTAATATAGTATTTAAATTATATTATAAAAATATATGGTATATAGTATTATAAAATTTATAAAAACATATTTTCTATTAATTAGGTTTTAATAAAAAAGCTAGTTATTTTAGAGTTTGGTATTTAATATAGTATTTAAATATGGTATATAATAAATTATAACTTAATCAAAGGACAAAACAATAAAGAAAAGAAGAGTTGGGGGGAAAATAAAATTTCTTAAAAAATAATTCTTGGCATACGATGAAATAAAATTCGGTGTTAGCTAATTTACTTTCTAAATATGTTATTTAATGTGTGAGCATAAACATTGACGGATACTTTTTCAAGATAATAATAATATCTTTTTGTACTCTCCAGGTTCATATATTTTTATAATATTATTTATTATTTAATAAATATTATATTATATTATTTTTAATTAGTATTGTTATGATAAGATGATAAAACATATTAGGAAAATGTAATGCAATTAAAAGATAAATGTGCATATGTATCTGAGAACATAGTTTATCAAAAAAAAAAAAAGAGAACATGAACTTTCATGCTAAACAATGACAAAGATAAGAATGGGTAGAGTGGGTAAAATAAATGTGTCGTATAGGTATAAAATATAAAAAAAATGAACATGAGTAGATACAGGTAAATATTTTATCCTTTATGGGTATATATCATAATTTCTCTTTAAGTAAAGCTTGATTTGGACGGGTTTTGCTAGGACCAAATTTTAGCCCATCTTAATCCAGCCTATTTTTTCCAAGTAACTTTTGGACGGGCCATTTGACCAGCCAATTATTGACTCAGCCCAATTTGATCCGCTCAAAATCAACTCAACCCGCCCATTTGACACCCCTACTTACCTGTAAAATTTATTTCAATCCTTTTCCCTTTTTTTGTTTTGCATAATACAAGAAAAGAAATAATGCACCATATCATATATTTACATATACATACATGAAGAATAGTGACACCCAAATTCCTGAAACTCTCAACAAGTTTAGCCTCAACAGGGTCAGAAAGTACTGTTCTTTCTCTAACCAAAGCAAATGTTGGGTGTCCAGCTTTTGCACTTGCTTCCACTAAATATTTCCAATACATCCAGTTGCTCCAATTATCAAAATTTTGCTTTTCTCAGCCATTTGATCAAAGGTAAAAGTTGAAATCAGGATCCTTCTCAAGAATTTGGCTGTGGCATTAAGCAAAATAGGCTAACTGATCACGCTCAACTCTAGTCCTAAAAAGGATAAGTGGTTGCTGTAAATATAATCCGGTCTAAAAGTCCGGAGTCGAATCCCACGAAGAACTAAGGCTTAGCTATAGTTGTTTAATATCACTAAGAACACAAGTTTAAACAATTTTCTAAATTATAAAGATTGAGATTTATATTTCTAACTAATTAACTAGCAAATACTAGAAAGCGGTAAAATTATGAACTAACGAGACAAAGGGTTGGAGACTAAATTAAGGAGGTCCGGAGTTTTGATTTCCCCAATTGTCAGAATCATTCCTCTTATGTTTTCTACAATTTCGCCTATGTATTCCCTATGATCGTGAGCACTTTAGGTGCCGTAATTCTCTCTCGAGAAACCACAACAATTTACTAGACATATTCTCTCGAACTACGCTAGTTGGCTTCATCTAACTGCTCACTATGACCACGTCAAGACTTTGTTATTTCTAAACCTACCTTTAAACCCACTGTATTGATTTTTCACATATGTTAGTAGTGATATTGTTCAACAACTACCTAAATATGTATCATTTCTCAAGCAACACATAATAAATAGGCACAGTCAATCGATGGCCATTCAATCAACTGAAATAAACACGTAGTTGAACAAATAGATAAATTCAAAGGCTAAATTATATTAAAACATAACAAGAATTCATCCTCCAAGAGGTTCCATCAAAACTCTAGATAATTAATTAGTTACTCATAATAGTATATAAAACTACAATACTGAAAGTCATAACCAACAATTAAAAGTAGGACGAAGAAGGGGAAAATATCGTGGTTAAATCTTCCTCCTTGCTCCTAGCGTATTCTTGCCTCCTTGGGTGTTGTATTACCCTAAAGTGATGTCCAAAAGTCCTCAAAATATTGTTTTTCCATGTATATATACCGAGTTCGGGCCCAAACAATTATACCTTCTCCTACGCAAAAAGGTCATTTTTCCTGGATAGGACGTGCGCGCCCGCACACCTGGAAGGGTGCCCTCGCACTTGACCTCGCACATTTCACACTTTCTGCCCCATTTGCGCAATCAATGCGCGGCCGCGCATTTTCCGCGCACTTTTCACCCCGTTATGTTGGGAATTTGAAACAATGTAAAATATGCAAGTTGTAGCCCTTTGAATTAGCTTTCCAACCATATATTGTGGAACCCAAATGGAGTTCTGAGCGAAACATTATAGGCATTTTACTAGACAGTGCGCAATATACCTACTCGATTCTTCGTTTCGTTGCTCTATCATTCGTTGATCCTCGAGCACGATCCCAACTTAATTCCTTGGACTTTTACTCATACTTCAAAGCTCCAAATTACTTGAATTCATTCTGTAATGCCGACCGGTCGTTTAGCGTTCTAGGACCCCGTTCCCCTAAATAAGACTTCCAGTAGTTGTTTTTATTGATTTATGACTTGTGGGGACTGGTTGTTCGGGAATTGGAAAAGTTTAGAGTGGTATAGGAACACTTGGTTCCTTAAGGTTGGCCTTAAAGGCCAAGATTGACTTCGGTCAACGTTTTGAGTAAACGACCTCGGAATCGAGATTTGACAGTTCCGGTAGCTTCGTATGATAATTTCGGACTTGGGCGTATGTTCGGAACGGGTTTTGGATGAACCGGGAGCGTTTCGGCGCCCAATAGTGAAATAAGAGTTTCCTTAAGTTCAAATTGCGGTTTGGAACGTGTTTTTGTGTTATCGAGGTCCAAACGGAATTCCGATACCGGGAATAGTTTCGTAATTTCATTTATGACTTGCTCGCAAAATTTGGTGTCATTCCGAGTAGTATAGGTAGGTTTGGCGCATTTTTAACGAATTCAAGAACTTAAAGTTCTTAAGTTTGATTCTAGGGGTTTTGAGATGTGGTTTTGAGTTTTAGCGTTGTTTTGGGTGTTTCGAAGGCTCGAGCAAGTCCGTATTATGATTTGGGACTTGTTGGTATATTTGGACGGGGGCTCGGGTGGGCCCAGATGCCGCTCGGGCAACAAACGAGGCCAAAAACTAGCAAAAATAGTTGTTGGTGCACCAGATCTGGTGCGACCGCACCTGCGGTGGCCCAGTCACAGGTGCGAGACCGCTCCTGCGGTCCCAGCCTCGCAAATGCGGCCCCAGGTGAATTTTCCTATTCTCGCAGGTGCGGGCAGTCTTTCGCAAAAGCGGAGCCGCAGGTGCGAGGCCAGACCCCCTTTGCCCTTATCTCGCAGATGCGAGACCGCAAGTGCGAAAGAACTGTAGGCAGTGAGCTTCTTCTAAAATACGGGAATGAGCCATTCTCACCACTTTCTTTCCTCCATTGACGACCTTAGGAGCTTGCAAAAGAGACCAACGACCTTAGGAGCTTGCAAAAGAGACCAGCGACCTATCTACCGAAAAGTAAGTAATTTCTATCCTAACATTAGTATAACACTTGAATTCCTAGGTGAAATAACACCCTAAATTAGTATAAATCAAGGGTTAGGGTAGAAACCCAGGGCTTTATGAAATTTAGAGGAATTACCCACCAACTTGCTATCAAATCATACAAAAATCATATATAATGATCCTTAGGTTATGGTTAAGTGTTTCCTTCGAAAATATTCGGAATCCGAGCAATTTCAAAGTAGTTTGAAATAACTACTTAATTATGGAAATTTCATACTTTTGAGCATGGATTAATTCATGTATACCATATTTGATTAGTTTCAAGTCCTTGGGAGACAAGTTTGGAGTTTCGGGCGCGTCCTTGATCCGGAAAGTAGGTTCGATACGAAGCGAGTCTCCTTTCTAACCTTGTAAGAGGGAATTGTACCCATATGTGATTATAAATGATTGCATGTCCTTATTTGCGGGGGATACACACGCATGAAGTGACGAGAGACCGTGCGTAGCTACTATTATGCCTTGTCGGGTAGCTTAGGATTCACAAGCATGCTTATATGTCGTATCTGTGATCTTGCATGTGGCCCAGGTAGTTTAAAATCCTTGAATTTCACATATGACGGCCTAGGAGGTTATATTTCAAAGTTGACATTATTGAACCCTGTTCTGCTAGTATGATCCCTGCTAAATCATCCGGAAATTTCTGTTAATTAATTTATATTTCTATATATATATATATATACGGGAACCTGTGTCGCATGAATGATTCGCGAGCAGGGGTAGCCCTAGTATTATATTAACCGCGTCGCATGATCGATTCGCGAGCGGGGTAGATAGATGCATCTATGGTTCGATTCGTTCGACCCTTCGGCAGTGCACATTTACTTTTCACGTCGTATCGACAGTACGTTCACGGCTTGTTATGTGTTTGATAGTTAATGGGAAGCCCTGTAATTATATCTGTTGATTTTATGAAAAGGGGAGAAACTAAGTAGCTTGTATGCTATGGAAGGTGATACATAAAGGTACTATAGAATGCTATTTGATGCTCTTGTCCTTATTACTATTGTTCGTTACTGCTATTTCTGTTCAGCCTATATTTACTATATAATGTTTGACCCTAGTAAGTATCACGTCGACCCCTCGTCACTACTTCTTCGAGGTTAGGCGGGATACTCACTGGTTACATATATGTTTATGTACTCATGCTACGCTTATGTACTTAATTGTACAGGTTCTGAGGCTGGTGCATCTGGTTATCAGGCCGGAGTTTGATCCTGAGTTATATTGGACCTTACTTCACGGTGAGCTGCTTCCCTTGGCGATTCTCAGCAGCACTATGGAGTCTTCTTTTGTTTATTCCTGTCTACTTCTTTCAGACAGTAGGAAGTATATTTCATCTTTTGTACACTCTACTAGTATGTGTGTAGACTTGTGACACTAGTTCTTGGCACATACGTAGTAGACATTATATTTTTGGGACTGTATATATTGGTTCATGATCCTTTATGGCTACATTTGTTTAAGTTGGTTAATTTATCCGTTTCCACTTAATGTTTTAAACTTAAAATTGGGCAAGTGTTGGAATGTTTTATCAAATAAGGGAATTTCACTAGTAAATCAAGTGTTGGCTTGCCTGACCCTGGGTGTTGGGCGCCATCACGACCTGAGTTAGGATTTTGGGTCGTGACACATTCCATAACATCTACATAGATCGGAATCACTCCTACAAGGCATAAAATACACAACTAGTGCAAAACACTAGCGATTAAAGCTCAAGCTCAATAGAATTGCAACTAAATACGTAATTATCGCCTATCATCAATACCCCACACTTGAACCATTGCTCGTCCTCGAGCAATCAAACTACACTTTATATAGACACGACCTTTTAAAACAATTCTCCTAACTCATCACACCAAGAATATTTAAAATAGACTAAGCACAAACGTGTAACATCTTCACCTCAAGATTTGACTCACAAGTACCACGCAATATTCACAACTCACCCACTTACTCTAACATAGAGGTCAAGGATTACCTTTCCTTCATGAATCAAGTGCCCTCACACATCAAAGAGAGTAGTTCCACACAATAAAATTTAAGAACACTTAGGAACTCAAGATAGAAAGAATTCACTCACTCTCAGAAATAACATTCCTATGCCACAAAATATGCACCATAGGCTTTCCCGTAGTGTATTACTCTACTAATCGAGCTCATTTAGTCTAGGATCAAGTAGGACTTTATTTGGTTGTAATGTAGGCTGCGGGACGGGTATGATACATTTAGATATAAGAGTGACTACACCTCCCTAAGCACTTTAATACATATACTTTAACATTCAAATCCCGTACTAATGTCAAACCAAACTCCACCTTCACATCAGTGTATATTACCTCATACTTCTTTAAGCACAATTACATCAAGATTTACCACTATCAATGAATATTTATCACAACAATACAACTATATTTTCCTTTTCTTTCTTTTTCAATTACAAGTGCCTTTTATTTTTTTCAAAACAACGCACTTTATCTTTATTTGATTAGTTTCACTCAAAAGTCAAACCAACCACCCCACACTTTGACTTTTACAATGTTCATAAGTATTCAAGTGCCCATGAGAGGTTTAAAGGTTCAAATAGATGGTTAATTCAAACAAATGGGTAAGACTTGTAATGTGGTTGTCAAAGAAACAAGATTACAGGCTCAAAGGGGTTAACTACGATACATAACAATTAGGCGGGTAAAATATACATATCTGGATCAACAAAGAAACACATATATCACTTCCAAGACTGAACAAAACTACTATTTCGCTTTGCAAACGCATGGGGCAGATTTTAGGCATCAAATGCAATGAATAGAATAACACCCCAAACTTCATACACACATGGCACATAACTCACTCAGGATTGGATTCATCAAGACATTCTAGTCAAAGAAGTTAAGCAAAGTTAAGATAATAATATTTAAGGTACTTCTACAAGAGTCAAAAACTGAGTCTAAGCTCCACAACCAAAGTACTCACGATTCTCAAGGCATAACAAAGTCAAGAGATATTGCTTCAATTCAAAACACATCACAATGGATCCTATTCCTAAAAAAAACTAACTATACCCGGTTCAAACAAAATCCTTAGAAAAGAAAAACAACACAAAGAAAAATCAATGGGGTCGCTACACTACCTATAAGAAAAATCTTTTTGTCCTTTTTATTTAGACTTAAATCCCTCAAGAAAATTGTCTAATAGATCCATCGCCGGAAAAAGTTCAATCTTTCAAAAAAAAAAAATATTCAATTAAACTAACACAACTAAAGTAGCATAGAAAGTCACCCAGACAATCTCTTCACCCCACACTTAAAAATTTGCATTGTGTCCAATGCACATCATAACTATAAGAGGGTAAGAGAAACTCCCTGGTAGGCCAAAGGCCGAAGCACTAGCAGCTCATGGGGTACTCAGACTTCTCCCAGGCTTGGTCTTTCGTGCGGGTACCTCATACTTAGTTCCAACCATCTGGTTTGCTATTGCATCATTCCAATAGCTTTTCTTTACATGCTCCTAGAAAATCAAAAATTGACACTTCAAAAATAATACAATTAAAAAAATAATAATAAAAAATAAAAGAAAGCAGTAAAGCTGAGTTGCCTCCCAACAAGAGCTTGATTTAACGTCGCGGCACGCCGTGAATCACTTTATGCCTCCATCTTGAGCTTATGAATTGAACCCCAAGTTTTTCTTCAATATTATGATTATGCTCTTGGGATGGTACAAATTCTTGCGAGCGAAAAATTAGATAAGTCTTATGCACTTTTTGGCTCTCGACCGAGGAGTATCACCTTGCCTAGACGGCCTTGAGAATTTCAAAATATAAGGCTCATCTACCTCTTCCTTGGACTCCTTTTTATGCTCGTAAGGATCCATTCCCTTTTCACCATCCGAACATAATGTAGAGAAGTGTTTGGAATAAGGTCCAACGCGCTCAAATACATGAACTTCATGATTTTTGACCTCCTCAACACCAATCACACTAGAGTCAACTAAATTTGTATCTTCAATGTCCTTGGCTGACTCTAATGTTACTTCTTGAACATCGGCATCCTCAAATTCTAGTTGAATAGATTATTGGTGTTCTACTCTAAACTCCTCCATTAGCACCTCAATTTCAATGTCTAATTCATGCGCTTCTTAACTACTATCCCCAATATTGGCTTGTTGAGCATTAAATACTTCAAATAGTTGACTCACTTGTACCTCCAGGTTGTGAATAGTAGCATCTTGCCTTTCTATATGCATCTGTCTTTCATCATTTGCCCATAATGTACTACTCCACTAATCGAGCTCATTCAGTCTAGGATCAAGTAGGATTTTATTTGGTTGTAATATAGGCTGCGGGGCGGGTAGGATAAATTTAGATATAAGAGTGACTACACCTCCCTAAGCACTTTAATACATAAACTTTAACATTCTATTCCCATACTAATGTCAAAACAAACTCCACCTTCACATCAATGTATATTACCCCATACTTCTTTAAGCACAATTACATCAAGATTTACCACTTCAATAAATATTTTTCACAGCAATACAACAATATTTTCCTTTCCTTTCTTTTTCAATTTCAAGTTGCTTTTATTTTTTCCAAAACAGTGCACATTTCTCCTAATTTTATTAGTTTCACTCAAAAGCCAAACCAACCACCCCACGCTTTAACTTTTACAAAGTTCATAACTATTAAAGTGCTCATGAGAGGTTAAAAGGTTCAAATAAATGGTTAATTCAAACAAATGGGTAAGACTTGTAATGTGATTGCCAAAGAAACAGGATTACATGCTCAAAGGGGTTAACTACGATACATGACAATTAGGCAGGTAAAATATACATATCTGGCTCAACAAAGAAATGCCTATATCACTTCCAAGATTGAACAAAACTACTATTTAGCTTTGCAAACACACCGAGCAAGTTCTAGGCATCAAATGTAATTCACATAATAAAACTCCAAACCTCACACACACATGGCACATAACTCACTCAGGATTGGATTCATCAAGACACTCTAGTCAAAGCCGTTAAGCAAAGTTAAGATCATAAAATTTAAGGTACTTCTACAAGAGTCAAAAACTGAGCCTAGGCATCACAACCAAAGTACTCACCATTCTCAAGGCATAACAAAGTCAAGAGATATTGCTTCAATTCAAAACACACCACAATAACTCCTACTCCTAAAAAAACTAACTAACTAACCGTTGTTCAAACAAAACCCTTGGAAAAGAACCGTGGCACAAAGAAAAGCCAAGGGGGGTTGCTACACTACCTATAAAGAAAATATTTTTGTCCTGTTTCTTTAGACTTAAATACCTCAAGAAAATTTTCTAATAGTCACATCGTCGGGAAAAGTCCAATCTTTAAAATAAAATTATTCAATTAAACTAACACAACTAAAGTAGCATAGAAAGTCACCCAGACAATCTTCTCACGCCACACTTAAAATTGTGCATTGTTCCCAATGCACATCATAACTATGAGAGGGTAAAAGAAACTCCCTGGTAGGCCAAAGGCCAATGCACTAGCAGCTCATGGGGTACTCAGACTTCTCCCAGGATTGGTCCTTCCTGCGGGTACCTCACACTTAGTTCCAACCATCTGGTTTGTTGTTGCATCCTTCCAATAGATTTGCTTTCCATGGTCCTAGAAAATAAAAAATTGACACTACAAAAATAATACAATTAAAAAAATAATTATAAAAAATAAAAGAAAGCAGTAAACTTGGGTTGCCTCTCAACAAGCGCTTGATTTAACGTCGCGGTACGACGTGAATAACTGTTTGCCTCCACCTTGGGCTTATGAATTGAACCCAAGTTTTGTTTCAAGCTTATGATTAATCTTTTGGGACGGTACAAATCTTGTGTGCCAAAAATTAGGTAAAGTCTTATGCTCTTTTGGGCTCTCGACCGAGGAGTGTCACCTTGCATAGACGACCTTGAGAATTTCAAAATATAAGGCTCATCTACCTTTTCTTTTGACTCATTTTATGCTTGCAAGGATCCATTCCATTTTCATCATCCGAACATAATGTAGAGAAGTGTTTGGAATGAGGTCCGACGCGTTCAAATGCATGAACTTCATGATTTTTGACCTCCTCAACACCAATCACACTAGAATCAACTAAATTTGTATCTTCAATGTCCTTGGCTAACTCTAGTGTTACTTCTTGAACATCGGCATCCTCAAATTCTAGTTGGATAGATTGTTGGTATTGTACTCTAACCTCCTCCATTAGCACCTTAATTTCAGTGTCTAATTCATGCTCTTCTTGAATACTATCCCCAATATTGGCTTGTTGAAATTAAATGCTTCAACTAGTTGACTCACTTGTGCCTCCAGGTTGCGCATAATAGCATCTTGCCTTTCTATCTGTATCTGTCTTTCATCATTTTGTTCCACAAGGTACTTTAGCATATCCTTGATCTCTTTCAGGTTATCATCCTCGGGTTTTTTGTTCCTATTAACTTCATAAGAAAAAGTAGAAACATCAAAGTAACGGGTTGGGGAAAGATAATAAATATAAGCACAACCAAGAAAGTGACCATCTTGACTACCAAACATATCACATACAGTCACGACCCGAATTTCCCACCGTCGGGACCGTGATGACGCCTAACATTGAACCCGCTAGGCAAGCAACGTTAATGATTATTTACCTTATTCCTTTATTATTAACAGTTATCAGGTGATATACAGTTTCTGCGGAAATGAAAGTGCGAAAGAAACAAAGTCTAACAACTTAAGTAAGTACCATTACGAAATTTATAATACTAAACTCAGAATTTGGTGTCACAATTTCAAGGGCTATCTACGAATGCTACACATAAGGGTTTGAACAAAAGTAAATACATTTGTCTCAGAAATAAGTAGGAGGGGTCGCCAAGGCCTGCGGACGCCTGCAAGACTACCTCGGAATCTCCATTGGACTGAAGGCAACCTCCTCACTCTAAGGTCCGTAGTGTCCTGTACCGGGATCTGCACAAAGTGCAGAGTGTAGCATCAGTACAACCGACCTCATGTACTGAGTAAGTGTCGAGCCTAACCTCGGCGAAGTAGTGACGATGCTAGAACACAACAACCAACTAAACTTGTGCAGTTTAATCATATACGAAGACAATAAGAACAACAAGAAATAAGTAGCTAAATACAAAGGAAAGGGGAACGTGCTGAGGGGGAGAATATCAAATAATGAAAATAACGAAGTAAGGCAACAATTCAAATATCAACTTAAGCGGCAGAAAATAGCAACACAAGGAAAACAATGCACGACATCACCCTTCGTGCTTTTACTCTCATTCTCACCAAATAATAAATATAAATGCACGGCATCACCCTTCGTGCTTTTACTCTCATCCTCACCAAATAATAAATATAAATGCACGGCATCACCCTTCGTGCTTTTACTCTCATCCTCACAATAAATCAATAGAAACGGCACGACATCACCCTTCGTGCTTTTAATATCGTAATTTGGCACGGCATCACCGTTCTTACTTTACACTCTCTCACAATATCATACACGGCATCACCCTTCGTGCTTTACACTCTTCCTCACCCAAACAATATCAATACAACAATCCGGCAAGGAAGATCAACAATATAAACAACTATAATAAGGCCATAATGTCCCGACAAGGGAGCCAACAGTAGAATCAATACCATCCCGGCAAGGGAAACAACTATAACAAATATCACTTAGTACATAACTTCATATAAAAATTCTCAACTGAAACCAATACTCAATACTGATCAATATCAAGGAATTTCCACCAACATGGATAGCTATAATGTGAAACTCAAATAACACTTAACGAAAAACCACATAAATTACAATACTCGACCCACGGGCATGCTTGACGCCAACGTATATGTACTCGTCACCTCACCTATAAGTTGAATATGATACTATCACATAGCAAATAGGACACAACACATATTCCATCAAGCAAAGGTTAAGCCAAACACTTACCTCGCCTTGCAAATTCCAACCAGTTACTCGACCAAAGCTTTTCCTTTAGAACTTATCTCCAAAAGCTTCAAATCTATTCATAAACAATTCGAAATACTCAACATGGATCGTAGGAATGAATTCCATAAGAATTTACTAAATTTTTCGGATAAAAATCCAAAATTCATTTTAATATTCAGCAGTGGGACCCAAATTTCGAATCCCGGAAAAACTTACGAAATCCGAACACCCATTCCGATACGAGTTCAACCATACAAAAATTATCGAATTCCGATGTCAAATAGACCTTCAAATCCCAAATTTTCATTTTTGGAAAATTTTACAAAAACTCCAATTTCTTTTATCCAAATCCGAAATAAAAGATGAATCTTGACATAGATTTATGAAATGTAATCACTTTCGGACATAGAACACTTACCCAAGTTGAAATCGTGAAAACCCCCTTTGAAATCGCCCAAATCCGAGCTTGAATGACAAAAAATGGAAGAAAGTTCGAATTTTTCGGTTTATACACTGTCCAGGGGTGTTATAGGTCATTCACTAGTGCAGCCGAGCTACTAGGCGCGCTCACAAGGCAGAAACATCTCAAATTAGCGCGGTCGCGCTATTGGGCGCGCTATGACACAGGTCCAGTAAAATGGTCATAACTTTCGGTATACACCTCGAAATGACAAACAATTTGATGAGTTGGAAACTAGACTCAAAGAGATTCAATTTGATAGGTTGTCCATCACATAACGCCTTATATATATGTAGATATGCTCGTCCAAAGTGAGGTATAGTGCGTACACATTTGGAATTTTAGTCCATCGTGTAAGTTTTCAACTTGACTTAAACTTTACCCAAAATGTTGACCGAAGTCAACTTAAATTCAATTTTAAAAGCAAAATTAACATTTTTCTCAACTTTTCATATAAAGGTTTTCCGGATATATGCCCGTACTGTGCACGCAAAACGAGGTGAGACAAAAAGAGGTTTTCAAGGCCTCGAAACACAGTTTTGACTTCTGAAATGAGAGATGACCTTTTGGGTCATCACACATACATTCCACATATAAGATTGAGGTGGTGCACATCACTCGCTCTCGGGAATATTTTGACTATTTTGACCCAGGTGGTTTCCGCCACAATTCACACAAGGAAGATCCACAGTAGAATTACCAACATCAAAATTCTCATAAATCCAGGATGCCATGTTTCTCAAATTAACAAGTAAAACAAAAATAAAAAAATCAAATACAACAAAACAAAAATAAAAGTTCAAACTTGTAACCTAGCAATATTTACACCTACAGCTACACCGTTAGTTCACCGGCAACGTGTCATGCCCAACTCTAGACCTAAAAAGGATAAGCGATCGTTGCAAATATAATCCGGTCTAAGAGTCCGGAGTCGAATTCCACAGAGAACTAAGGTTTCGCTATAACTGTTTACTATCACTAAGAAGACAAGTTCAAAAAATTGCTAAGTTATAAAGGTTAAGATTCTTATGTCTAACTAATTAATTAACAAATTAAAGTAGTAAATTAACAAATACAAATACTAAGGGTTGGAGACTAAATTAAGGAGGTCTAGAGTTATGATTTCTCTAATTATCGGAATCCTTCCCGCTATGTTTCCTACAATTTTGGCTAAGTATTCTCTACTGATCGTGAGCAATTCAAGTATCGTAATTCTCTCTCGAGCAACTACAACAATTTACTAGACATATTCTCTCGAACTACACTAGCTGACTTTATCTAACCGTTTACTATGACCAAGTCAAAGCTTCATTATCTTCAATCCCGCTTTTAAACCTGCCGTATTGATCTCTCTTTAGTCTCCTACCAGCTGGAGTCAACCCCAACGATGCCAAGCTCAATGAAGTGTTGGTTGAGAGAGAATGGAAAATGGAAGCATTGAGGATAGAGGTCCCAACAGCTATAAGTAATATATTGGAGGAACAACATACAGTGCTCTACCCTGAAATTCAGGATAGAGTAGTATGGACTGAAAACAACAATGAACAATTCTCTATAGCCACGCTTGGGATCTACTAAGGCAAAGAAAAGAAGTTGCTATCATCGACTCAAAAATTTGGCACAAGAATATTCCATTCAAAATGGCCTTTGTGGTATGGAGGGCGTTACACAATAAGATGCGCACTGATGAGAAAATAGCAAAACTTGGTTACACCATTCAACCAAGGTGCTATTGCTGCACTCCAACCTCAACAACTCCAGAAACCTCAGCACACCTCTTCTGGGAGGGTACATATGCTCAAGATATCTAGAAAAAATTTGCTGCCCCTTTTGGCCTACAAGTTGGAAACCAACAGTACAACCAGATGCTACTCCAATGGTGGAACCACAAACAAATGAATCTGGCGGAAGCCTTCATGGCTAAGGTGTTACCTGCAATTATAACATGGGAGCTATGGAGATCCAGATGTGCCTCAAGGTATGGGGGAGAAACACAACTTAGCAGGAGATCAGAAAAGCTAATAGCCGTAAATCTAGTAGAGGTAGTCAGACAAAACTTCAGAAAGATACAACAACAACTCTCTTGGGATCAGTTACAAAAGATCATTGATCAACGTATGGTGCATAGAACTAGCAAGTTGGTGAAATAGGTGAAACCACCACCACTATCCTATAAGCTAAATAGCGATGGAAGCTGTCAACAGGGGAATAATGGGGCAGGTGAAATTTATAAGAGACAGTGCTGGAAATTTCGTCTTAGCATACTCATGCTTTCTTGGAGCAAGAACAAGAAATGAAGTAGAGGGTAAAGCCATGTTATTGGGGCTCAAGTACTGCGTGCAAAAGGGCTTGAGCAGAATTATCACAGAGGCAGATTCAGCACTGCTCGTAGCCTGCGTCAAGGAGGAAGGAGAAATACCTTGGAGAATAATGCA
This sequence comes from Nicotiana undulata, assembly GCA_005239495.1. Taxonomy (NCBI): domain Eukaryota; kingdom Viridiplantae; phylum Streptophyta; class Magnoliopsida; order Solanales; family Solanaceae; genus Nicotiana; species Nicotiana undulata. The sequence continues at coordinate 63,035 of ML287869.1, forward strand.
GATGGTAAATCAGATCAAACAACTAGTGAAAACCAAAGAAATTATACCAAGACACTGCTACCGAGAAGCAAACAGAGTAGCGGATAAGCTAGCAACAATGAGCCATAAACATAGAAGGAACATCATCTTCAATCAGTTTAGTGATCTACCGAGACAAGTGAGAGGACTATTGAAATTGGACAAATGGGAAGTCGCCTCTTTCAGAATTCGTCAACTCAAGGCAGTTGAGATAACATTTGAGCCACCATGAACCTAGTAAAGGCTATACAGCCGAAAGCAAGAGTTCCGGCATCTTACTTTACTAGTTTCATTTCCGTATGATAGTCACCCCTTTCTCGGTAAAGCAAAGTGAGCAGCTTCTTTCTTTGCTACTGCTGCCATACCACAAAGAAGTTCAATAGCTGCGCTTACTTGGGTGCCCCTTTCTTTTTATCCTATGCAAATCATTTTGTGGCTCATATAGAGATAGGACATTTCCCTAGACTTGGCTTGGGGAAGAAAGAGCAAGGGGTCACCAAACAGTTAGTTTACAAATTCTTTAGAGGTTGGATTCCAGCCTCTCATTATCATTAGAAGGTAAGGTGAATGCCCCTTCCACTCATGTTCTTGCTTCACAAAAAGGAAATAAAATTTTGCTTTGGATTTTAAAAAAAAATGGTATAATTAATCATTCAATAAAAGTTATGGCATCATTTATAAAGTACTTGAATTGTGGTGCTGACACTGCGTGATGTTGCGAGAACTGGAAATATGTGAATTTGATTATCACATCTAGAGTACCATTATTTAGAAACTCCACTAAATTAAACCATTATCTCGACTCTTTTTTTTGTTGTTGTTGAATATGAGTGGCTTAAGGTTAGCAATATCATGGAACAAAATGTTACAAGAACACTAATTTTGGTCTAATTTCACAAGTGGGGGATAAAGACATTATCATTACGTTATGAAAGTAGAGAGGCCGTTTCCATGATAGACTCTCGGCTCGGTTCAAGGGAAGAAGGAAAAAACAAGCAGTAATAATAGCAAAATAAGATATAAGATAACCAAACCAAAAGAAACAACATGTAGAAGCAAAATAATAAGAATAAAAAAATATGACAATAATACTAACACTTAGAATAGCAAATCCTCAAAGTGACATTTTCCTACTTAATTTTCCAATTAGAAAAAATGTTACCAATGAAGCTGGAAATTCAGACAACGCGTTTAATGTGTTGGTTAAGTAGATATTATTAAAAACTAAATTTTCAACAGCTAATCCTATACCACAATATACCATACCAAAGCCGAAACCAACACATATTACCATAATTAATCGGTGAAAAGCCCAATTTTCCCCCACTAACATCTTGATAGCTAACCGAGCACAGAGATTACCTCATTTGTTTTTTTAAAGATTAAGACGTAAATATGTATTAAGATTAAGACGTCTGAATCTGAATACATATCTGAATATATTAAGATATGTATTAAGATCTGAATAGAAATAATTAAAGACTGTTTGATTTTTAACATCTGAATGTATAAAATTTATCTTTATTTAAAAATTAATAAACATAAAATCCAAATGAAATACTAGCTAATCTACTATTCTATCAATAAAATATATAGTTTTTTAAAATATGATAGTTGTTGGTGGTGATGGCTAACGGGTGAATGCCGACTAGAGGCGGTGGTTGGTGGTAGTTTTGTTTGATGATGGTGGTTCATGCTAGTAGCTAATAGTGATTGGTAGTGGTGGCGATTATGATTGAGGATGTTGATGGTGGGTGGTGATAGTTAATAATGGCGGGTGGTGGTAGTAGTTGTGACTGAGAAAGGTGGTGGGNGATAATGTTAGGCGGTGGCGCAGTTAATAATGAATATGTGATACCACTTAATGAAATTAAGTCTCTGTTATAGATCTTAATCATACAAACCTATTCAGACCCATTAAGTGGTTGTGAAGTAAAAACACAAACACACTTAATGATTAAGATCTGAATAATTAAGATTTAGACTTTAAAAAACAAACGCACTTAATGTCTGAGATCTGAATGATTAAGATTCAGACTTCCATTAAGTGCAAATAAATGAGGCCTTAAATATATCATTAGTGATAAAATTAAATAAGAAGTTTAAGTTAGATTATTTCTAAGTATAATATAAAAAGATCATATAATTCTTTTTAGAATAAACAAAAGTGTGTCATGGTGAAGACATAATAATCAAGTAATAAAAGCTTCGTCTCTCTAAAAGCTTTGAGCTTTAGATGAGATGGACGTCAGATAAAATCAACATGATATTAAAGCACACAATGGTCTTAAGTTCGAGTGAGATCGCCACCCATTATTAAAGAGAATTTTCAAGTGTTAATTTGGCCATGAAAAAGAATCAAGTTCGCACGTGAGAGAGACGTAATGAGTGATTTTTCCGCATATTATGAGCTTTTGCAGTCAGAAGTGAATACTTGTCAAAAAATAAAATAAAAGGAAAAAAAGTTATTAAATAATGCTTAGGACTTAAATTTATTCATGTAGTGCTTTATAACTGTCTGAAAAACGATAATTATCAACAGACAAATGTTCTTTCCTTGTCCTCCTCTTCATCCATTGTATCACTAAGTGTTCTGCCTTTTGTTTCTGGTAAACACACAACAAAACAACCACATATTACTATGCTCAAACCAAACACACCAAAAGAATACCATTTGTTGTTCCTACCAATTGCTATGAGCATGGGACTGAAAGCTCCGCCGAGAACCATCGCTTGTCTCACCATTGCCACAGCCGAGTTCCTCACACACGTCGGAAAAAGTTCCAACGTGTAGATCAATAGAATGCTAAACGCTGTACACGCGCTAAAATATGAAATCAATTCAACCCCTATTTGCAATTCATTGAATTTTCCTCCCTCAAATATGACACAACCTATGCTGCAGATTCCACTTAGCATAGCAAATCCTAGTAATGAACCTTTCCTACTAAGTTTCCCAATAAGGAAAAGAATCAATATGGAAGATGGTAATTCAGATAATGCATTCAATGTAATGCTCAAGTAGAGATTGAAATTTAAACTTCCAACACCTAATGGCATACCATAGTAAGTCATACCAATACCAAATCCAACACACATCAATGTCACTAATCGACGAAAAGACCAATTTCTTTCCACTAACATCCTGATAGCTGAATATAGATTGACTGTGCTGTTGTTGAGTACTTCTTGATTTTCAAATTCAATGAACGATCCGAAGAAACTCAAGGTTAAACTACTTCTTGTTGTTGGAGGTGCAATGCTTTTCAAAGTTTGGACAAATCCCTCTTTGTTTCCTCTGATATAAAGCCATCTAGGAGATTCAGGTACTATAAAATAGACTAAAAATGAGTATAAAATTGTAGGTAAACAAGTCCAAAGGTAAAGAATTCTCCATGTTGAACCTCTGTTTATAAATGCCAAAGTTGGTAATGAAATAAATCCCATAGTGAAACAGAGGAAACCAATGATTCCAACTTGGCCTCGCCATTGTCTTCCCACGAGCTCTGTGGACAAGACAAGCGCGCATGTTCCAATTGTAGCTCTTCCAAATCCAGAAAGAAACCTCAAGAATGAATACATCCAAATATTGGTGGAAAAAGCAGTGATTGATCCAGTAATGGACATCAAAAGACATGACAAAACCAACATGTTTTTTCGTCCAAGTGACGAGTCAGCTAAGGTGGAGAGAAGAAAACCTCCTGTAAGCAAAGACGGACCTAAGAGTTAGGAGCAGTGGAGAAACCAGAAAATTCAATAAAGGCGTTCAAATTTTGAATGAGCTATGCAAGGGCATTCAAAGTCTGTTTTTAATCAATAACAAATAATATTTTTATATAGTATAATTTTAGGCGAATGGTGTTCAGTCGACTATTCTTGGACATACATAGCTTCGCCCCTCGTTAGGAGTGAGTACACCATAATATATATGCAGAAATTCTTGAAGAGTAGTATACATATTACTCCATCTGTTTCATTTTACGTGAATATACTTGACCGAACATAGTATTTAAGAAAGATAGTAGTTTGGAAGTTATAATTTAAATATATCATAATATTTATGTGGCTATAATTAATATCATGTCACTAAGAGTAAATGAAAGCTCAAAGTTAAATTATTTCTAAAACATAAAAATATACTCCTTATCTTCCCAATTTATGCGGCAACATTACTGGTATTTGGAAGTCTAAAAAGTTCTTTGACCACTTTTTCTTATATATTTTGAATTATTAACTATTATGACTTATAAAACTCCATTTTTATGAAGTTTTAAAATATATAAAATATCATTTCCAATTTTTTTTAATATCAAAATTCATACCAAAATTAAGTAATTTAATCCTTGTACTCCGAATCTTGCTACATAAAGTGAAACAGATGAAGTATCATTCTCCTGAGACAAAAATCTTGTATAATAAAATGGAATAGATGGAGTAAAGTTAAATCAAATTTCCGAAAAAATCAAAACTTCGAATCTATTAAATTTAAATCAAGGATCCGTCTCATACCTATAACGGAAAAAGTAATTAAAGTGGTCGAATAAAGCGAGATAAATGGAGTAAAATTTTGACTCATATATTGAAAGAACTCAGAATCTCGAAATCCATCAAATTTAAATCATGAATTCGTCTCGCACCTATAAGACATCCGAGGAAGAAGGAAGAAGCAGGAAGGCCGGCGATGACCGAGCCACGACATTGTAAAGACCATTCTGAAACAACTGAAATATGTGCTGGTAAATCCCATGCCCATGTATCCTTTGAAAGATTACAAAAGTTGTTATCAATGGAAGAAGAAGAAGAAGAAGAATTGCATGAAATACAATGCCAAGATGGTTGTGCATCAGTAAAAACACTAATAAATGTTTGTTGAGCATCAAAAAAACAAGCAAGAGAGACAAGTATTGCTTGTAAAAATTGAGCCCAACCAAATTCACCTATACAACTTTCTATTGTTTCATCAAGAGATGATCCTGATTTTCTCTTCAATTTTTTATTATCATTTAGGAATGGTTCTGTTTTTTCAGCCATTTGATGAAAGTATAATACATAGAATGTGTCTATATGTAATAATTATATATACAAAAACATTTTATTTACAGTCCTACTACGAATTGAGTAGGAAATGACTAGGAGCTGATGTAACTCTGACAAAGGAAGAGATCAAATATTGAAGCAGATACGCCAGTTGGACTGGATTGTCTATGTTTTTACTTTTTTACTTTTTTTTTTTTTGGGTTCGGAATCAGTGAATTTCAAATTTTTTCGAAAATTTGAAAAACTCCAAAGGATATTTTTAGAAAATATTCGCTTCAAATCAATTATAAAAAATCAAAAACAGTTCCAAATTGTATTCATGTTAAAGCACAACTTTAATTTTTAAATATTATTTTCACTTTTTTCTTTTTGTTTTTTTACTTTTTCCGGAATTTCACAATTCTTAGTCGGTTAAATAATAATAATTTTTATATTGACAATAATTTAATTTGAAACTTCTCAATTTAATGATATGATTTAACAACCTTGCAAATGTATAAGGGGGTTCAGGGTTGTCCGTGTTGTAGAGGTGATGGTAGTTTTGTTGATACATTTATCTTGAGAATCTTTTTTTATTTTTTAATTTCTAAGGGATTCGGCCTCAAGTTCAGGAGCGAATTATGTTCGGGCCTCAAGTTCAGGAGCAAGCTTATAGCCTGGCCAAGCTTTTAGAATCAACTTATTTCAGAAGTACTTTGGGAGGAATAATTCAGGCAAACACTTGTTCCAAATTGTATTAATTTTCCTCAATTTCTATGTTTTGTCGGACAAGCCCAAAACTTTTCTTAGTAACTCTTTCATGAACTACTTTGAGTCCATTTGGATTGGCTTACTTTTTAAAGTCAAAATAGCTTTTAAGCCATAAGTTATAAATTTTACCATTTGACTTTTGACTTGTTTTTGGCATTTTAACTTAAAAACAAGTTCTCAAAAGCACTTTTTTACTTTACCTAAACACTATAAAATTGCTTAAAAACTATTTCGGCTTAAAAGCACTTAAAATATGGAGAAATTAAAAAATAGTCAGATTTACAAGTGGTCATTCTAAAATAGCCACAGTTTCAAAAGTAATCAAAATTTAGCCACTTTTCATGTAAAGATAAATCTGAACGAAAACACTGTTCAAAATCTGGATAATACTCTAGCATAATATACTGGAATTCCAGTATATTATACTGGAGTCCTAGCAAAGTACCGGTCCAGTATATCATGCTGGAAGTTCATACACACGTGCTCGAATCTCCAGTATATTATGCTGGAACTTTTCGCGTGTTGGAGTTCCTGTTGGATTTTGCATCTGTTACTGCTAATGTTTTCTAGAATAATTAGTTGTTTAGTTTTAGGAGGAGTCTGCTAGAAGACTCATAATTTTAATTATCGTAAGAGTCTAGTAATCTAGTTTTAGGAGGAGTCTACTACTTTATTTATTTGGCTATTTAAAGCCCTATGATTAATAATTTTAGAGACAATTTTTCAATCCTATTTTTCAACCTTCTTGCTGCTTGCATATTTTCTAAAATCCCTAACAGTTCCAGCATATTATGCTGGAAGTTCATACACAGGTGCCCCCAACTCCAGTACATTATGATGGACCGGTCTCTGTTGCAGCAAAATAGTGGCTATTTTTGAATGCCTTGACAAACGCTGACTATTTTTGAATGACCAGTCCGAAAGCTGACTAGCCCGTGCTATTTTTACCTTAAAATAAGTCTATCCAAACGGGCTCTTTGTATAGCTATATGAAGATCTTTACCTAATAAGGTATATATATATATATATATATATATATATATATATATATATATATATACGTGTTATATTGGTTTTTCCATTTGGTTTTTATACAATTATCCCAAAATATAGTCAAGTGTTCTTATTTAGGGAGTTCAATTGAATTCCCTCCGCGAAAAAATTATCGCTCTTAATTCATTTCTTTGTTCATGAATCTCCTGATTATTTTATATCTTAGGATAAAAAAGAGGAATTTATTACTCTTTATTCAGTTATCAAGATGTTAGTGGTAAAGAATTGGATTTTTCGGCGACTAATTGTTTTTAGTATTGGTGTGTTGATTTTAATTAAGCAACACATATATAAGGCATTATCTTAATTGCCAGCTCCATTAATTAGTTAAGAAACTCAAGACATATATTCTAATTGGAAACTATATATGTAGGAAAGAATCACTCTTTGGATTTGCTATACAAAGAATTAGTAGCATAGGATATATGGTATTATATATTGAGGTGACAAGTTTAAGTTTTGCCAATAGGTCTTGAACGAATTCTTTTGAAATTTATGGATTCCTATCTCAATTTAATACTACAATTATAATCGGTAGGGGCGGAACACACATCGACTCAAGGATATCATATGACACAACTTGGTCGGAAAATTTTACTGAAATCTAATATCCGAAGAATAATATTACAAATAAAGTGAAGTGACACCGCTTCACATGTATTGTTAGTTTTAGAATTTTTCATCCTTATACTATATGCTAAACAAAATAATATTTGGGACTTTAACCCTTGATTTTTAGGTGGTAGGCCACAATAAATAATTAAAGGTTATCTGTATAATTTGTATTTTCTAGAATTCGCATTTTGCGATTTACAGAATCAAATGATGATGTAGTTTTGAGTGGCTGTTTGATACCTTATAAATATTAGTTAAGAATCATTTAGTATTAATTCTAATGGACCTATTATAATATATTTTTAAAAAATTAAGACTTGTCGATTAAAATTGTAAACTTTTGTCGTTTATTCATCATATATTTCAGGTTGTGTTTATTTTTTTAATTTTTTTAATATGATGTCGTTACAATGATTTGCTCATTTATTACCTCTTTAAGTGTCGATACTGCTTACCAAAAATCCTGCTTATGCGCTTTAAACCGGGTTCATCTTGTGCTGTTTGGGGTTTCGCTGGTTCATATATGCAATTAAGGTGGGCTTGTAAGTGTATTCAAATCAAGGATTATTATTTAATATACTGATGTATTTCCTATATATTAGTCTTTGGGCATGCGTATTACGTGTGTACTCCGCATAATTAGTACAAAATTAAAAATATATATATTATTTTGTATATAGATGATAAAACTCTTTAAACCGTGTGATTGCATTTATAAGAAAAGAATTACACTTAAAAATCATAATAATCTAAATATTTAAGCTAACAAAAATAAAAGGAGAAGATAATAAACAACTGTAAATATTAGCTAAAAAAAATATTATTAAACGCACGGGAACTCAAAAAGTTTAACTTCGTAAAATGAAGAATTTAGATACATATACCGTAAAAAAGTTTTGACAATCTCAAGTCAAAATTGACGTTACAAAACTAACTTTGGTGGCTTACATATTTTGTTAATATTAATTATTATTAATATAATTTTTAAGGGCATAAAAATTTAATAATATTATAAGATCATTTTAGTCTTTTCCATTCAAACGTTTGATCTTCATACATATAATATAGTATGATATGATACGTCAAGAATCATACTCTTTGTTTCTCATTTCCGAGTTAGTTTGATCATGACAATTGACCATTAATTTACTTATTTAGTTAGGAGTATGTTATTTATTTGAATGACTTTATTGGATTGGCTCCTTTATCTTTGTGGAATCTCCACACGTGTAGCATTAGTGGCCAAAAGTCATGTGTTACCTGCCAGGCTGCCATGCACAATTCATGATATTCCTTTCCTGCCAAGAAAATGACTTACACAAAAGACAGTCAGCTCTTAGAATTTGATTTTTCTTTATATTATATGCCCAAAAAATGTTCCAGAAAAATAATTTCTTCAAAAAGAAAATGAAAAAATAAATTAGATAATTAATATGCCACTGAATTCAGTTAGTGTTCATTGCTGAGAAATCGCTCGCTATTTGGCTGGAAAAGATGGTCCGGAAGCTTCCTCTTTCTCAGTCAGAGGCGGATCTAGAATTTAATTTTATAGGTTCAAATCCATTTTATTTTTTATGTTACAGGTTCATAACTACTATTTCTTGCAATTTTAATGAATTTTTACACATAAATTTATACTCCGCATATTAAAAGTATTGAGTTCAGATAAACCCGGTCCGGTGCTTTCAAGCTGGATCTGCCCCCTGCTCCCATCAAGTAAGACAAATATCACCACTTCTCTCAATAATGGACTTCCTTTACTTCGTAATCTCAGTCTTAATGTTCTTTCATCGATTCTCGAACCTTTATCAGATTTTAAATAAAATTCGAAATACTAAATAATCTAAATTAAAATAATCAAAATAAATTCAAATAAAATAATTTCAAAATTGCTGGAAATTCAAACTAAAGCAAAAAAGATCACTTAATTAGAAGACTTTAGAAACATAATTAAGATTTAAGAGGGTTAATTTCTGAAAACACAATTAGAATGGAACACAATTGAAGCTCTACCTGCATTACACTTCGCATTACGCATCGTTGGTGAGTTGTTATGAGTTGTTTAGTTTCAGGCTTATCTTAATTAACTTTCTGTTCTTAATTTTTGTTCTTCAATTGCAGGAAATATCCAAACCTATTAATCTGAATCCAAACTTAAAAAATCTGATCCAATCCGAGTTTATTTAGATTGTCATTTCTTTAACCCGAAAACTGAATATCCAAACCGAAATTTTCATATCCAATCCAAATTGCCCGAACGCCCACACCTACAGCACATTTTTTATTATGAAAAATTTCACAAACTTCCCTTAGGTTTTGACATATCGCGCATATCTCTTTTGTGATATCAAATATATTATACCAACTAATTCCCTTCTTTCATATTTTTTCTTAGGTGAGTAACTAGTAAAAAAAGGGGCAACCCGATGCACAAAGCATCCTGCATGCACAGGGAAGGACACACTCAAGGAGGTGTGATATAGGAAACCTACTCTGATGTCTACACTCGAACCCGTGACCTATAGGTCACAAGGAAACAACATGACCGTTGCTCCAAGAAGATAAGTAACTAGTAACAAGATGAGTTATAGCCACATAAATATTTAAGTTTTATTTTAAACCATAAGTTTCAAAAGTTTTTTTCTTAAACTCTATGATCAGTCAAGCACTATCACATAAATTGGGATGGAGAGAGTAGTAGTTATTTAGACAAAAGTTAAATGGATTCATGTAGCTCTTCTAGCAATATAAGAACTGGATTTGTAGATTGCAAATGAAACCAATTTAGCACTACTAAAAAAATTGGAATTAATTACGAACTTCATTGCTAATCCATCGCTAAATCGCTCATAGCTAACATACTTTTTTGATAATCCGTCGCTAAATAGTATTACTGATGCATCTTTCTGTTTAACTACAGAATTTATCCGTCCCTAATTCATGTTTTTAGTATTGTAGAGATTTGGAAAAGAGGATAAGTTAACACAAGTTCAGTTCAAGTCTTACAGTCAATCAAAAGTGATTTTGGCTTCTTTCGTCTTCTTTTGCAACTCCAATTTCTGATACAATATATCCTAAGAGGAAGCACAAGAGATGAACATTAAAATTACAAGATTCAGAAGCAAATAAAAGAAATCACAGAAATGATCATATCAACAAATAATGATGAAAATTTTCATATATATATATATATATATATATATATTTCAAGTGTTGTTAGAAAAAGTTTATTAAAGTACCTGTAAAAGTTGCTGTAGGAGAAAGCTCGGAAGGAGGAAGGTATATGTTAGGTTCAGTGGATGAATAATTATCTTGAAGATGAAAATAAAGTATGGTCCAACATATTATATATAGCATTATCTTTTCCAGTTTTTCAGTCCGGTACTTGTTTTGGAACTCTAACTGATTTGAATTTCGGAAATAAACTGGCGAAGCCAGAAAATTCAACAACAAAACTAATTTGAACACTGTTTACTGGTGGGTTGTGTAAGGGTGTACAAAGTTAATTTTTAATCAATAACAAAATAGCACGGGCTAACCAGTTTTCAGACTGGTGATTAAAGAAAAGTCAGCGTTCGCAAAGTCATTGAAAAATAGTCACCATTTTGCTGAAACACGTAAAGTTCCAGTATAATATGTTGGATTATGGAGCTCTTGCGTATAAAACACATCCCGCGTATTATATTGGCGCTCCAAGACATTATGAAATTTCATCATATTATGCTGAATTTTCTTCGGATTCTTAAGGATGTTTTTGTTCAGATTTTATCTTTATATGGAAAAGTAGCTAAATTTCGATTATTTGTTAAATTGTGACTACTTTTCAATTACTAGTTATAAATTTGACTATTTTTTTTATTTTCGTTTCCTAGATTATCTTATACATAGTATAATTTTTCGACGAATGGTGTTCAATTGCCACTCTTGATCATACATAGCTTCACCGGTAGAGCCCGTGAAAGATGGAGGGTGCATATCACTTCTTACATATTTACTTATGTGGCACTATTTGTTTGAAATTTGTGGTCTAAAGTTATTTATATTATTAAATTATTTTTAAATGTAATAATACTTTTTTAGCATATACTAAAAAAATGTGCCACAAAAGGAATAACCTTTTGGTTCGTTAGACGGGCAAATGGGATCCATGAAAGGACTTGTCAAGCAATAATGGAACCCCACACACACACACACACATATATATATATATATATATATATATATATAATTTCTACTTTTTCCATGTGATATGCAGAAGTTTGTTTTGCTCTTTCACATCGAAGGATATGGAGGAGAGAGCATAAAGTTACTGCGCTAAAACAGCTTCAAAAAATTATTTTTAATATAATGTAATATTGTTTATTTTGGATCAAGTTTGTACGTTATTCCAAAAAAGTCTCAAACCTTTAAGAATATTCAACAACTTATAAGCAAAATATTTTGAAAATTAACTATGTGGCACTCACGTCAACAGAGTATTTATGGCCATCAAAGCCAAGATGCTAGCTTCTTCTAGATTGAGTCCCAAAATAGAGTTTCTATTCAAATCCCTACTCAACACGGTGCCTTAAGGAGAATCTGAAGTTGGTTGCTAGCGGAAGTAGCGCGACAAAGAGCAAAGCGGAGCATTCACAAAGAAATGGTGTAAGCAGAAGGGAAGGCGCAATGGTTAGCGACTGCCCGAGGAGTGATCCCTCTCTTATTTTTCCTTTTTTTAATAAGATAAGAAAGGAGACAATAAGCCCGTCAACATTGAAGCTTCCGCTTTTTGCCCCAAAGCAGCACTCTGCGATTTTCGTACTCGTCCTGTCATATCATTGTCTATAACTATGATAGTTATTGGGTTAAAATAGTCCTTAATTAGATACTCTTGCATGATATGATATTATCTACTTTGGACGGGGTTCGCACCTTATTCCCTAAAAGGCTTCACGTTGTTAAAAGTAATTAACACCTTATAAGTATAAAACATTTTTTTTTTTTTTTTTTTACCTGAAAGCATCAAGAGTAGTGGTGAAAGCAAAGAGGCTGGAAAGCTAAGAAAAGGATAAAAAGTACGACGGGTGCATATATTGAGACAAAGACACATCTAATATAATAATCTAGTGAATTTCTGTGGAGAGAAAGTATACTGATACTGTTGTTTTTGACTTTGAAGTATTTTTTGGATTATATTATTATTTAGGACACTAACATATTAATAAATTTGAGAAAGAAAAACTTGGGGTGGTTTGATAGGTTGCATAAGAAAAAATAATGCATGTATTAGCTTTTGGATTTGGTACATATTTTCAACCTATGTATAATTAATCTTTGGCAGTAGCTAATCTGAATTCGTAACCCGCCATCTTTGGGCAGGAGTCGTCAGATCTTGCCCAGGCAATGGAGCGATCGGACACTCGCTCGCAAGTTTTAAGAAGTGGTAAGCGCAAGGACACATAACAAACAATCGTATTGCAATATCAACGCTATTAATGCATGCATTATCATGGTTAAGGACATAATTATCCTTAAAGTCCCTTAAAACTAAAGATATGGAAGATATATTTATAAACAACTAATTATCTTAAAAATAATGCAATGTATTTTAATTTTTAATACACCACACTAAATAATGGATGGGAAATAATCTCAGCATAACTGATACTTGCATCTAACCCATGCATTATTAATCCTTACATTACTAATACACCTTATTCATCACTATTCTTATGCATCCTACCAAACGACATGTTATAGTTTTAAGACTACTTGGAATCTATATATAAGGGTTGTAAGTAGAGATTCTTTATATTGTACACTTCTTCTCTTTGCTTCTGTCCATGGACTAAGCTTAGTCGAACTTCGATTTATCCATGTGTTATTTTTTCTTCTCTATTTATTTTGTTTGTGTTGTGTGCTAATTGCCCTAACGATCTTCCGATACCATATTTGCTTGATAAATATATGTGCAATGCTACGCATGGCAACTACGCCTATAGTACATTTCAGATGTAATGAAGTCAAAATAAGTATATGCGCGATGCTACACATGATATAGGTTTGTGCATCCATTGTCCATGAGATTACATTGTTGGTTCCCAGGCTGTGGTAACATAAGGCAACAAAGAGTTGCTCCTCCGGAGCCTCACGCTTAACTGGTTGTCAGGGGCGGAGCTAGAAGTTCCATAACAGGTTCGGTTGAACCAATTGACTTTTGCTTAAACAATGTATTTGTATTAATAAATTTATTTAACATATACAAATATTAAATTTAAAACTCAATTATTACCACTTGAAATCATCGTTCTAAAATCCAGAACTCATTAAGTTAAAATCTTAGCTCCGCCTCTGATACTTGTTGAGCTTGTGACCAGTTTTGAGCTTGAACAGCTTTGTTATATGGATTGCTTGTTTGCAATTTTAACTTATAGGAAGTTCAAGACTTGCACATATTTTAAGTCTTAAAAACTCACTTTTCTACCTTTTTCACAACTTATGATTGGTAGGTGTACTTATATTCAACTAGAAAATAGCTTTTGTACTTGTATCCTTAATTGAATTTTGCAGCACCGTGCTGCATAGAAGGTGTAAGATAAAGGGATTGCAGAAATTAAAGGGGAAAACAACCACCAAATTTCAATAACAAAAAAGAAACAATGCTTTTGAAATTATATATAGTATTGCGTAAGGAAGTTATGATCAGGGGCGGACCCACCCTAAACCAAGGGGTATCACGCGGCACCATTTCATCGAAATTTTTTATTAGTACGTATATATATTAAGACTGTGAATATACTTATATAGAAAGAAAATGACACCTCTTAACGTCAAGAGTTGCTGGAGCGTTGGTTGGGCGCAACGAAGCCACGACTAATCTCTTAAACACTATCTGACCAATGGGTCAAGGCTATCTATTAGCTACAGATGATATTAATAATTTTGTTGTCTCTTTTATAAATATTGACACCGCTTAAGAGAAATCCTGCGTACACCCCTCGTCATGATATATATATAGATGGCATCAAGAAATCACAGTGGAAGACCATTTGATAATAGTCTTCAATCATCCTAAACATACAGAAAAAAGAGGAAAATGAACAAATTCTTCCCAGTAGACATGAATCTATGTTTAACAATAAATTTTTTAAAAAAAAACTTAGGAATCAGTAGTATTGTCACAATATAAAAGGATGGGAACTTAGGCTAACAACATGATATACTTCAACATGAGCATGGCTACAACAATTTGCAAAGAAAGAACTCCACTTACTCTATCTGTGCTTAAGGTGCAGTTGTCTAATCAATTACAACAAAAATAACTTAGTGGAGTCCCACAAGTGGGAACCGGGGAGGGTAGTGTGTACTCCGACCTTACAACTACCTTTGAAGGTAGAGAGATTGTTTTCGAAAGATCCTCGAATCAAGAACGTAAAAAATGGAGCAGTAGAGAAACAATAGCAACAACAATGCACTAAGACAATGTAAGCAAATAGTACAACGAATAATAACAGAGATCCATGGATATGAAACTACAATAATAGTGCCAATACCGTATAGAAACAAGGGACTAGGAATAGGAAGGTACCCGACTAGTACTACTACTAGTGGTAAGACAAGGCAAAACTCTAGACTGCCTATCAACCCACCACCCTAATTTTTTGACCTCCACACCTTTCATGTCCTTGGTGAGCTAGAGTAGAGCCATGTCCTGCCTAATCACCTAACCCCAGTACTTCTTAGGCCTCACTCTACCCCTCATGTCAAATTCAAACACATCCTCATTAGTTTGAGATCGACATGGAGAAACTAAGTTAAAGTGAGCATCTAATAAAGAAAAAAAAAGGAACAAGAAAAGACTAAAAGAGTACCATATTTTTTTGACAAGCATGTGCTTTACCACATATTTCGGAGATTTCCATAAATATCCTGTATCAAACATATTATTTGCACATTAGATGCACGAAGATACTCGAAAACAGCACATAGGAGTTTGTTGATAATGATGTCTACACGGTCGCATCCTTCAATATCTTCGAATTCTTCCTTAATTATCATAGCTGAAGCCTTGAGAGAGTCTTTGCTGCATGAAAGCACCTTAATCTGTTTCAGTGTTTGAATATCTGTAAAGCTATTGGGAATCTCCTCGAGCTCGTTACACCATCTTATAACAAGTGTTTCAAGAAGGGGAAAAGATTCCTCTGAGGCTTCCCACCTTGAGATAACTAAGCGATCCAGTTTTAACAACTTTAGTTTATGGAACGTGGTATCTCCGATGCACCACTCTTCTGATTGTAGTTCCTCTGACTCACCCCACCTTGGATCACTTAATTTGAGATACTCCAGACTTGGTAGTCCTGCAATAAAGGAAATCGTGCTTTCTATATGAGCCGTGCGTAGTACCAACATGAAGGCAAGTGTAGCTTGGATACAACTTGGGACGAGGGAATGAAAAGGCGAAGTATTTGAAGCTGGGTAAGACTCTCCAAATTGAGACAAATCTCTGCAAAATCATTCACATTATCAGCACCATCCTTGCTATCAGAATCTATATAGTCATTGAACTTGATGGCAAGTTCTTGAAGATTAGGACAGCTCCGCGATAAAACATCCAGTAATCCATAGGCATGGCGAATTTGATGTACAACATTGTTTAATATCCTCAAACTTTCTAATTTAGAGGATTCTTTAAAGATACGCTGCTTATTGTTTTCCCAATCAAATTCAGTCCAAGTAATCTCAACATGCCTTAGTTTTTTCATTTCCCAAAACACCGCTAGTAACCCTGTACAATTACCAGCACACTTCACAATTAAAGTTTCTACATGGGGAAGATGTGGTTTTGGATGAAAAAAGAACTCATGTGTGTAAACTGCAAGGAACTTCAGGTAGATAGTGGAAAAATCCCACCCAAGGGGATAAAAACCATGACCTACAACGGTAGGATTTCAACTTCACTAACTTGTAATCTAAAATATTACAAGCCACTTTGTAATGCACTTTTACAAAGACTTCAACATACTAACTTGTAAACACTATTACAAGTCACTTTGTCACTACCTAGTTACAAAGACTTTGCCGTATGACTAACTCTAGTCACACACAAACACAGATGGTTTAAGTTTAAGAGATTCCTAACAGGTTGCTTTTTCAAAAGCGAGTAGGATACAATGAAAACAAAATGCAAGATTACAACTCAACTAAGGACACTAACGACACATGGTGAAACTGGTCCGTCTTAGTGGAGTTGTCTTCTTGCCCTTGAAACACTTGAGTCTTCAATGCTAGAGAGCACTTCAATGCTTGAGAGGATGTTCTTAGTAAATGCTCAAGTGAATATCTTGTTTTTCATCCAACAAGATATTAAAGACCTTGTCACATTTCAAGAAGGATGTCTCATATCTTGAAAGTACACTTCATAACCAATGGGAAGTGACTGCTGCACTGTTACTGCACTGTAGCGTGTACAGTTGCAGGCAGTCACTTTTCTGCCACAGCTTTTTACAGTTGTAGAGTTGACCCTATAATTCCGTTTGTGAGTCTGTCAAGGGATCAGGTCCTCCGTCTGGTCCCTTGTATGTTTAACAGTACATTGTCCGGAATTCCTTGAGTTGAAGCTGACTGGTTGTGTTGTTTGCATATCAGGTCCTTTCTCTGGTTCTTCATATAAAAGTTTGTTAGATCATCAAAACAGAGTATAACCCATCAATTTTCCCCTTTTTGATGATGACAAACTTTTATAATTGGGAAACAGTTATATAAGCAATTGTATATACTGACAGCAGTAGATACATAACAAATGATCGACCAGGTTCCTCGTAAGTTCCCCTGTCGATGTGCTTCCCCCTTAATCCCTGCCCATTGTTGTCAAAAGTTCAAAAATGTCCCAATTATCCAAACTTCCCCCTTTCGGCATCATAAAAAGCATAACCAGGCATAAAGCATAAAGAAGTCCAAGAAAGTTAACTCATGCCCCTTATGTGCACACAATATGATAGAAAACAGAATAAAAGGCAGATAAGCATTAATGAGAACATAAAAAGACTGATTTCATTGATAAAAGCTTTAAAACATAAGGAAGTCTTTGCTTGAAGAGCAAGGGACTTCATTTGGATTTTTCAAATAGGAGCAGCTAGGTGGTATCCAATCCCAATCCAAAAAAAAATGCACAAAAATTGTTAACCACAACACGTCATAGAGAGACTAGGGAAGATGAAGCCTATGGGGCACTAGAGGAGGAAGGCTTGTAGGAGGAGGCAGTGAGGGTGCGAAGAACCAGGTCCATGCGGGCATTTGCAGAGGACTGTTCCTCGAGCAGTTTTTCTTTTAGGTTCTCCACTTGGTGCTTCAGCTCAGCATTCTCCTTAGTCAAGCGGGTTACTTCTTCCAATCATAAGAGGTGTATACTAAAGTAGAGGATCTAACAAAAAAACCTGATTTTCTACCGGAGCATCCAATCATACACCAAAAATTTATATCAGAATGGACAGTGACGCGATAAATAGTTGACATCCTCTCCCTCTTGCTTGCACATGAAGCACCAACAGATGTGATTCACATCATGTGAATTATCTTTTTCTTTCTCAATTTTCCCAGCGTTAAGATAGGTCTCCCAAATTTTGGTTTTCAGTGTGAAATACAATGTACAACAACAACAACAACTACCCAGTAAAGTCCCAACAAAGTGGTGTCTGGGGAGGGTAATGCGTACGCAGACCTTACCCCTACCCCGATAGAGCAGAGAGGCTGTTTCCAATCGACCCTCGACACAGAAAAATAAAAACAAGAAAAGAAAAGACAATTCATTAGTAACTCCAGCAGAAATCGTAAAAATAGTAACCTAAGCATGAAAATCAAAAAATAAATAACATGCAATGATATTAGCCAGAAACTACCGTCCGGGGCTCAATAAAATCCGCAAGCCATCTATGGTAAACCCTATCCAACCCCGCCTCACCCCTGTGAAATACAATGTAATGTTAAGAATTAATGTAGCAGAGGATTAGCTTTGTTAATGCCTTCAAATGATAGGACAAGAATTTGTAACTCGCTAAACTGAACTCTGACTAAGGCAGCGGTTTAACTAGCTATGATTTTGTAGTTTAGGACAAGATTTATCATTTTGCTTATTTCTGTCTGCTACTTTTGGCCTTCCACTTCAGTCTTGGAATATTCTTACATAAAATCAAATGTAGTTCTGTCAAAGAACCAACCAGTGTTGCGGAGGTGTTTTTGTATAGTTATTCCACAAAATACAAGTACTTGACCCGGAGTGTCCTGCACTAATCTGGCAGAAGTTCCTGCACTATTTACTTCTATGATATGTTTGTTTGCATTTATCTCAAAGGTCAAACTGTGATGAAGGGCATAGAGTAGATGGTGGCATAAGATTCTTCATTAGCTTCGTGTAGTAGAGAACAGAAGCTTAAATCAATTAGATTTGTTGTTGTTGTATTCAAAGTTATTGTTCCAATTGCTGTGGAGTTGGTAAAAAGAATCTTAGATCAATGGCCTAATCTGGTTTCAACTTCCAAATATGCTGTTTTTCGTCATGTCAAACAGTGACACTCACCTTACAATTACCTGTTTCGCTTTGCTCTATGTCGTAACTCCTAGGGGAATCGCAACGGATGCAACCTCCATCAGATTGACACTTCCTTAGAGCTTAAATCTTCAATACCACAGAGGTATATAGGAAGAACAGTTCCAAGAGAATAAGATCAAATATATATTGCTTCTAAATCATTTGGTATCTGATGTGCATCAGAGCTTAAATCAAAGCCCCTCCGCCTATCAAAACTTTTTAATCTACTGTCAAATCAGCCATTGTACAACATTCTGCTCTATTGGGAGGTGTACTTATATTCAACCAGAAATGAAACAGTGGTTTGACTGGTTCTAAAATTATATTACTACATAAGAAAGAGTTGATCAAGATACATGAAACACACAGAAAAAGATGAACATGACAAAATTCTTTCCAGTAATTAAGCATGAGTCTATGTTGATCAATCAAAAGACAACCTTAGCAATCAGTAAAGTGTCGCAATATAAGAGGATAGGCGTTTCTGCTAGCTGCGTAAGAGATTCCAGCATGTGAGCATGACATGACTACAACAATTTGCTAAGAAAGAACTCGATCAACTTTGTCTGTGCTTTTGCTGCAGTTATCTTAGCAATTTCCAAATAAAAAACACACCGTCGTCAGTTTGAGATCAACATGGAGCGGTTAAGAGAAAGCAAGCATCTAATCAAGATAACAAAAAGAAGAAGGTACCAAAAAAAAAAAAAAATTAAAACAATACCATGTTTTCGTGACAAGGTCTTGACCCACAGCTGCCGGAGACAGCCCTAATATTTCTGTATTAAAAAATGTTGTTGCACATTAGAGCATGTAGATACTCAAAAACCGCACGTATAATAGTTTTTTGATACTTACTTCAATAATGAGGTCAATACGGTTGCATCCTTCAGTATCTTTGACTTCTTCCTTAATTCTCACAGCTGAAGCCTCGAGAGATTCTTTGTAGCACCGAATCAACTTAATCTGTTTCAGTGTTAGAATATCTGCAAAGTTAAAGGGAATCTCCTCGACATGGTAACACCCTTTTATAACAAGTGTTTCAAGCAAGGGAAAAGATTCCCCCGAGGCTTTCCACCTTGAGATATATAATGTAGTCAGTTTCAAGAACTTAAGTTTACGGAACTTAACACCAGTTCCAAGGCACCACTCATCGGGTTGATCAAAATTCAGATACCTTAATTGGAGATACTCTAGACTTGGTAGTATCGCGATGAAGGAAATGGCGCTTTCTGTATGAGTCCCCTGTAGTACCAACTTCTTTAAATTTAAAGGCAAGTGTAACTTGGATACAACTAGGTTGTCGTCAACAGAAAGGCGAAGGAATTGAAGCTGGGTAAGACTCTCCAATTTGGGACAAATCACTGCTGAGTATTCTTCATCGCCCCAAAATTCGATCACAAGTTCTTGAAGATTAGGACATCTCCGTAATAAGACATCCACGCTACCAGCATCATCACTATCAATTGCAAATTTCCTTAATATCCTCAAATTTTCCAATTTAGAGGAATCTTCAAAGATCCAATGCTTATCTTTATCCAAATTAAAATCAACCTCAACATGACTTAACTTTTCCATTTTCCAAAAGATAGCTGGTAACACTAAAGTTTCAGAAAAATGAATATTAGACTTGACAATTAAAGTTTCGAGATGGGGCAGATGTGATTTTGGATGGAAATAGAATTCTAATGTGGAAACTGCAAGGTACTTCAGGTGAATTAGTGGATTAAATGTAGCCAACGACAAATAATACGCTCCATAGGAACTCAAATCCAAGACTTTAAGAAGTCTCAATTTACTAACCTGATGGAAGGGATTCCATTTAGTAAATTCACTTTTGTCATTCGTCGTTATTACTGACCTTAAGTGCTGGTGGAAAGGCTTCCGTGTTTTGGAGCGCAGAAATGCAATCTCAGAAAGCTCATTACTGAAACTGAATCTCACTCGACTTTCCTTCCAATCAGAAGGTTGAAAGTGGCTATAATGCCCCTTCACTGCCAACATTATCTTTTCTTTTCTACACCTCTCCAAGCAAAAGTGATGCACAATATCATGAACCTGGCAATATTTGACTTTACCGTTATATCTTCTCCTTGAAACCATGACCACATTACTGCTAATGAGATCCGTCAAGTAAACTTCAGCTGCCTCTTCCATTAATCTCCCAGATTCAACGTTCTGCACGAAGCCTTCCGCGATCCATAAACTTATCAATTTAGACACTGGAATTCTTGCATCCTCGGGAAACATCCCCATGTAAAGAAGGTAAGGTTTTAAATGATCAGGTAAGTTATCATAACTCAACTGCATTGTCGAAAGACTATATTCTTCAGAATCACCAAGATAGGAAAATAGAGAATTTTTAACCTCATGCCACCAATATTCTTCCATTTTCCTTTTTTTGACAATTCCAGCTACCAAGACAACCACTAGGGGCAACCCTTTGCATCGTCTTGCAACATCTTGACTCACATCATGTAGTTCAGGTGGGAAAGCTTCGTTTTGAAACACTTTTTTCTGCAACAATTCCCTACTCTCTTCGGGCGTGAGGAATGGAAGGAAATAAAGATCAGTATGGCACTTGACGTGTTCACCCACTTTCTCAAGACGAGTTGTTACTACAATTCTGCTTCTATTTACAACATCAGGGAAACAAAGTCTTAAGTCATCCCATGCCATAAAATCCCACATATCATCCAAGACAATGAGATATCTCTTCCCCATTAAGCGTTTCCTTAACATGTCGGCAAGGACGTCATCCTTATCTCCCTTATCCTTGTAATCGGTAACTTGTCTGAGAAGCTCTTGTAATAGCTCTCTCCGATTATATGTTTGGGAAATGATGCACCATGCTCGAACATCAAAATGAGAAACAATGATGTCGTCATTATACAACTTTCTAGCACAAGTTGTTTTACCTTGTCCCCCCATCCCAACAATTGGGATGACATCTATCTCATTTGTTCCTTGAATTAGATGCTGAATTATTCTTTTCATGTCATTCTCAAAACCAACTATCTCCTCATCATTCATAGGATTGCTATGTTGAATTGATAGATGTTTAGACGGCTCAACCACAGTGCAGTGCCTAAGATCAATGTTCTCCGACCACATCTTGGTCACCTCTGTACGAATATGCTTGACCTCTTTTATGATTGAAGGAAGTGAGCAAAAAGAATGCCAAAGAGAATTATATTGAGCAATAATAGAGTCAATGGCAATCTCAGCTTCATATGCCAAATTGATCGTATGCCTCTGAAAATCTTTAAGAATTTCATGTTCATGGTGCACTTTCGCGACATCTCTGAAAAGGGATGTTAGAGATGAGAGCTCTTTCTCTAATATGACAATATGAGGCTTCAACATGAAATCTAAACATGTTTCATATTTCAACATCTCATTCAATTTCCTTAAAAGAGAATCCAGAAAGCTCAATCCACCAACTGTGGGAAACTGCGATGGAGTAAATTTAAAGGATTTGTAGTACTTCTCCACTTGCGCCTTTAGATTTTCAGTTTCCTCCAATATCTGTCTCGAGCAAAGATTTATATCGCTAGAGTCATCTTTGGTTATAGAGATAGGAAGAAGCTTTTGAATAACACACAGAACATCACCCACAAGAGATCCCACCTTTTCCAAGATATCATTCAAAATCCTACCACTAATAAGATGTTTCGACGCATCAGCAAGAAAAACCAACAAGAACTCTATTGCCACATCAATATCTTGAGCAGAGACATTCTTAGGAAAGTTCTCAAGCTTTTTGTTTTTGAGATAAACCAGCAGACGTTGGAGATGATATGAAAATTCTTTTGGTAGTTTCTT